>LPNX010178340.1:93919-110848 GCA_001517045.1 Pseudotsuga menziesii
AGTTGCATAAATCAAATAAAATGATCCTTATGTATTGCAAACATTTCCATGAATAAGTATATATGTTTTGAAACTTGCATTAATAGTTTTTGATAATAGGATCTTTGTGCAAAAAAAAAAGTATGTGTATTTTCCTTGTTAATAGACCTTGGGATAATAGGAAGCGCTACACATGGTATCAGAGCATGGTTCTAACTCTAGGACCTTGGACTCATTGCTCTTTAAGTTATTTTTGTTTATTTTATTTTATGTAGTGATTGGAAACTAATACATGAACTATTCACCTTACAAACTCAGGAAGCATGGATGCTAGGGGAAGAAGAGGAAGGAGAGGTAGAGGTGCTAGGGGGCATGGTACACCAGCTCTTTTGCAGCCTTCGCCTCCACGTGATCCACCAGCAGTGGAAGAACCGACCCATATACCTGCAGGTGAAGTGACGAATATGAGGCATTCATTCCAGCGGATGTCTGAGGCATTGATTAGTCGGTTAGACCGAGAGGATAGAGATGCCATAGCAGTGGTAGAAGGATCTCGGCAACCACCGAAGGAAAATGCTCAAAGATAACTTGAGAAAGTGAAATTTCTAGAATTTTGGGGCGCACCTAATGGCATTGCAACTGAGGCATGGCTTGAGAACATGTCCATGTGCTTTGCATTACGCGATTATACCTCAAACATGAAAGTGCGCATGGCGATATTGCAACTTAAGGGAAGCACACTGCTATGGTGGAAGACCTTGTTTCCACAGCTTGGAATTGAAATAATAGAGGTCTCTTGGGAAATATTTGAAGAACGTTTTCGAGAACGTTACCTATCTGAAGAGTTTATTGAAAGACAATTGAATGAATTCAATTCCTTGAGGCAAGGAGGTCGATCAGTACCAGAGTATGAAGCTAAATTTATGGAACTATTAAGGTATGCTCCACATTTGAGTACGGAGAAGTTGTGAGTAAATAAATTTGTGTATGGGCTCAACTTCAACATCAGAGCAAAAGTATGTATTTTGATGCCATGTACCTTGCACAAAGTAGTGCAAAAAGCTATCATAGCTGAGGAAGAGCTTGTAGGAGGTGGGCAGTCTCGACCACCTCGACCTTCAGGAGCAGTGGTACAGAGACCAAGAGTACAGTCATCTAGTGCTTCGAGACCAGCAACCAGATGCCAAAATTCATTTAAGAGTCCCACAACAGGTAGTCAGAGATGTGCACCCGGTGGCTAGAGACCCCCATATAGGCCACCAATGCAAACACAATATCAGAGTGGAAATCCAGTAGCGCAACGACCCCAGTATAGCAGTGGATCTACTTTTACTCAATCGAGTGTCTAGAGGTCGGCCCCAAAAAGGGGGTGTTGGACTTGTGGAGAACCACATTTCCAGAGAGACTGTCCACAAGCCAAGATAGATTCTTGTCAGGGAAAGGGATAGATTGGGAAAGGCTCACCGAATCCATGCCGCAGTCAACAACTGCCAGGCAGAACATCAGTCCACTGTGCTAGAGGTGACAGGTAAAATAAATGGTATGGAATTTTCTCTTTTAGTAGACCCAAGAGCAACTGAAAGTTTTATTTCTTATGAATCATTGTCTAAATGTAAGGTGATGGAAATCAAGCAAGATGATTTCAACATAGTCAAAATGGCATCGGGTATCACTCAAAGAGTAGGAGAATTGGTCAAGGATTGTGAGGTATACTTGGGCATGTGTGTTACAAAAGTATCCCTTTATGCTACAACATTAGGATCCTATGATATTATCTTAGGGATGGATTGGTTAGAAACCCATTCAGCTATGTTATACTGTAAGGAGAAAAATCTAATATTCATAGATTATTTCGGGAATAAGAGAATCCTAATAGGGACTAGAAGAGGGGTATCATTAAGGTTTATTTCAGCATTGCAATTGAAAAAGAGCATGCGTAAGGGATGTGAGTTGTATGCGGTGGTAGTAATGAATAACAAGAAAGACAATGTCGATGTAATTCAACACCCCATACTATCCCAATTTGCAGATGTATTCCCTGAAGAATTACCCGGGTTACCACGTAAGAGGGAGATTGAGTTCACTATCGAACTTAAGCCAGGAACCGAACCTATATCTAGAGTACCCTATCGTATGAAAACACCCGAGTTACAAGAATTGCAGATACAACTTCAAGAGCTTTTAGATCTAGGTTTCATTCGCCCTAGTGTATCACCTTGGGGAGCACCAGTGATATTTGTGAAGAAGAAAGATGGTTCATGGAGACTTTGCATTGACTATCGTCAATTGAACAAAGCAACCATAAGGAATCAGTATCCCTTACCAAGAATTGATGATCTGTTTGATCAGATTAAAGGGGCAACAATATTTTTGAAAATGGATCTAAGTTGGGGATACCATCAACTAAGAATAAGAGAAGAAGATGTACCAAAGACTACATTTAAAACTCGATATGGACACTTCGAGTTTGTTGTAGTACCATTTGGGTTGACGAATGCACTTAGAGTTTTCATGAACTTGATGAATAATGTATTCAAAGAGTACTTGGATAAATTTGTGCAAGTGTTTTTAGATGATATCCTTATTTACTCAAGGACGCGAGAAGAGCATGAAGAGAATTTAAGACTTGTATTGCAGTGTTTGAGAGAGCGCAAGCTATACGCCAAACTATCAAAGTGTTCCTTCTTCCAGCCAGAGATTCATTATTTAGGACATGTTATAACTGGGGATGGTATAGCGGTGGATCTCACAAAGATTGAGGCCATTCTTGAATGGCCAGCACCGAAAAATGTACATGAGGTGCGTAGTTTTATGGGATTAGCAGGGTATTATAGAAGATTTGTAGAAGGATTCTCAAAAATTACAAGCCCAATTACAGAGTTACAGAAGAAGAACAAGAAATTCATATGGATAGAACGATGTGAGGAGGCATTCGCAAAGCTTAAGTAGTTGTTGACGACGGCTCTAGTTCTTAAGGTACCCGATATGGATAAAGACTTCTTAGTGTGTACTGATGCATCGAAAGAAGGTCTAGGAGGTGTTTTGATGCAAGAAGGTAGGGTGATAGCTTACTCTTCAAGGAAACTGAGACCTCATGAGAAGAACTATGCAATGCATGATTTAGAACTTGCTGCTGTGGTTTATTCTTTGCATTTATGGAGACATTATCTGGTAGGAAGGAAATTTGAGTTAAAGACAGATCACCATGGGCTACAATATATTTTTACCCAAAGCGACCTCAATGCTAGACAAAGGAGGTGGTCTGAATTAATGAGCGAATATGATTTTGAAATATCGTACATCAAGGGGATGATGAATAAGGTGGTGGATGCTCTAAGTCGAAGGCCTCGTATCTTTTCCCTAGTTCCCTTAAAAACAAATTTGCGGGAAAAGATATTGAAATTACAATTGGAAGATGAGTGGTATAGAGAGGTTAAGACCGAGTTGGAAAATGAGGTATTGAAGAACCCAAAGTATGAAGGGTATGTGTTTGAGGAAGATGGATTATTGCGATATAACAAGAGAATTTATGTACCATTCAATGAAGAAGTTTGAAATTTGATCTTGTCAAAGGCTCACAAGGCTGTGTATATGGCACATCCTGGGGTTAAGAAGATGTACGCAGATTTAAAACCGTTATTTTATTGGAGTGGAATGAAGAAGGATGTAGTTAGCTTTGTGACAAGGTGCCTAGAGTGTCAATTGGTCAAGGCTGAGCATAGGCATCTCGTGGGATTACTACAACCACATGTAATCCCGAAATCAAAATGGGAGGTTATATCAATGGATTTTATTGTTGGGTTACCAATGACAACAAGAAGACATGACTCTATTTTTGTGGTCATAGGTACTTCAACTAAGAGTGCACATTTTGTACATGTAAAGAATACCTATCAAGCACCAGAGATTGCAAGAGTATTTATAAATGAAGTTGTGAGGTTACATGGTGTACCTCGCAAGATAATTTCAGATAGAGGGCCAGTATTCACTGGAAGATTTTGGACAAGTTTCAAGGCACTTTGGGGACATGTGAAAATATTCCTTACGATTTGAGAGTTGAGTTCATGTATTTACTAGACTTGACTGCGTTTGATTTAAAAGGAGATACGTAAGGATTGTGGTAAGCATTTCCATTTGAAATCTTTTGTTTTATAATATATGTATATGTATTATAAGGATACCGACTCCTTCTTTTATATATATATAAATATATATAAAAGATAACCATTACTTTGATTATACCATGATTACCATCTTTATATATTGTAAACCTTTTAATGCATATGTATAAGTTATGAAACTTGGAAAAGTATACTATATGATATTTTGTATTATAAACCTTTTTATGAATAACTATATGTTATGAAACTTGCATAAGTCAAATAAAACGATCCTTATGTATTGCAAACATTTGCATGAATAAGTATATATGTTTTGAAACTTGCATTAATAGTTTTTGATAATAGGATCTTTGTGCAAAAAAAAAAAAAAAAGTGTATTTTCCTTGTTAATAGACCTTGGGATAATAGGGAGCGCTACAGTCGTGGTAACATAACGCTTCGCGGGATTGCATGATTCAGTTTTAGCGTATGGTTGTAACGACAATAAAGAAGAATCTATTACTTATCCTCCCAAGGAACTCTTAAATAGAGGATGTTGGCCACATTGGAGAAGGGAGATGGAAGGAGGGACTCAGATTGTTTGAGAGCACAGAGAATCGTTTCTCTCCTATGAGAAGCTTAGAGAGATTTTGCTGTGAAGTGTCCTGATGTTGTGTTGTAGAAGTCGATAGTCTCTGTTATATTTTAGCTTTCTTTGTCTTTTGAATGCTAATTGTAATTTCCAGAAGAGAGGTCTTAAATACTTTGTACAACATTCTGTTTATAGTCTCTTAAGTTGATTCCAGAACCATTTTTGTACCATTTTAAAGAGATTAACTGGATTGATACCCATTGGAGAGGGACCCAGAGATGTAGCCTAGTGGAGGGGGTGAACTCCGTTATCAACTTCTATTTGTGACTCTCTGATTCTGTGTTCTTCTTTATATCTGTTTATTAGTCTTGTTTTTCATTCCTGTTCTGAGCATTTAATTTCTGTTAATGTTGTCCATTCATTAACCTATTGAACACATTCTTTTAAAAGAAAATTTTAATGCACTCAAGTTGAGATCCCACGGATCATATTATGGTATTAGAGTTGGTTAACTGCTTGTGCAAGTTTGTGAATGCTTACTAGGTTCAGGTTAAAGCGTGGTGAAGGAGAATTAATTGAAGGAGATCCTGAGATTGGCTCCCAGAGAACATTCTCAAGAACCATGTCTTCTCCACGAGGGGAAGAAGAAGGACATACCGAATGGGAAAAACTTGTTATTTAAGAAACTGAGTTTCTGGAGGCTTTTATGAGTATGAAATCCATGATGGAAATTCTACTCAATGAGCGAGAAGAAAGGAAGAAGAAAGAAGAAGGATCTTCATCCAGAGATGCAGAAGTGAAGAAGGAAGAAAAGGGTAAAGGAGTAGGAGGTGATGGTGATCCTCCTGAAACTAATCAAACTTTCTCTTCTTCTCATACTTCTCATTCAAATAATGCAATTCCTAATATGCCTTATTTCAAATTGGATGTGAAATTTGAATTTCCAATTTATAATGGAGATTTAGATGCTGAAAAGTTAGACAATTGGATTAAGAAGCTTGAAGTATATTGCAGGGTGCAGGTCATCACTGATGAACCTTCTAAAATTCAATTGACCACTTTGAGAATGAGTGGAATGGATTTTACTTGGTGGGAGAGAAATATTCATCAAGATCTTCGAAAGAATGGTAAAATTATTTCAGTTTGGAATGAATTTATTGAAGTATTAAGAAAGCAATTTTATCCTTTAGGCCATATTCAACAATTAACCATGAGTTGCCAAATGTTTAGACAAGATAAAGGACAAAGCATTCAAAAATATACTCATGAATTTAGAAAGAGGGCTATTGCATTGAATGTTGCATTAGATACCCAAGAAACTCTTCTTAAGTACGTTGGTGGCATGCATTCTTATTTGCGACACACTTTGTTGATGTTTAACCCCAGTACCTTGGATGATGTATGTGTTCAAGCCACACATTTAGAAGCTAGGGGTAAGCATGCTAATGATACTTTTGAGAAAAAATCCTTTAAATTTGACAGCAAATCGAAAGGTAAAGATACATGGATAAAAAAGATGGCTACTGTTAATAAAGAGGGTGAAAAGCCTACATGTTCGCATTGTCAGAAGGGACATGATGTCTCTAAGTGTTGGAAACTTCATCCAGAGTTAATGCCAAAGAAGTACGGAGGAAACAAAGATAACCGCAAATAAAAATCTACTGCAGTAGTTGTTCAGGACTTGGGATCCGACTCAGGTGATGAAACAAAGGTTACAGCTGTCGGAATCCAGTGTAAGAATAAAAGTATCTCACTTCCCATTGTTGCAAAATCAAGTTCTAGTGCAAGTACAAATATGCCATCTACTTCTAAGCAAAATGATAAAAATAGAAGTGCACTGTTTCATGTTCATGTCATTGCAAATCACACAAAGATTGATACATTGTTTGATAGTGGTTCACAAGTAAATCTGATATCAGAAGAAGTGGTTAAGAAATTACACTTAGTAACTATGCCTCATGAGAAACCCTATCCTCTAGGTTGGGTTACTAATGATACACGATTGCAAGTTACAAAGAAATGTGTATTAAAGTTTGCAATTACTGAAAAGTTAATGGATGAGGTAGAACTAGATGTAGTACCACTTGACATTTGTGGAATTGTACTTGGGAGTTCATATTTGTATGACCGGAAAGTAGTCTTTTATAGAGAGAAGAATAAGTATCATCTTTTTAAACATGGTGTAGAATATATTGTACGGGAACATAAGATAAAAACCAATCTAGCAATAGTTTCTACAGGACAAATGAAGAGGCTGGTAAATGCTAGTAAGAATTTTGTGTTAATGATGGTTAAGGTGAAAGATGATGAGATCTCTAAATCTTTTGAAGGATGTGACCCTAATCATAAATATGAACTGATTGAAATCATTTCTGATTATGATGATTTGTTTCAAGATCCAAAGGGGTTACCACCGAAGAGAGAGATCCAACATGAGATACATTTGCAGCAGGATGTGCCACTTCCGAACATAGCTATGTACCGGATGTCTGTAATGAAAAATGAGGAGATCAAGAGCCAGGTTTAGGAGCTGATTGAGAAGGGGGTCATCCGGCAAAGCACTTCTCCTTGTGGCTCTCCTATATTCTTGGTTCCGAAGAAGGATGGGTCTTGGAGGATGTGCATCGACTATAGGGCCCTTAACAAAATCACCATTAAAAATAGGTATCCTCTTCCTCGCATTGATGATTTTCTTGATCAGTTGAAACATGCAACTTATTTTACAAAATTGGATCTACGTAGTGGGTATCATCAAATCTGTGTTGCTGAAAATGATGCATGGAAAACAGCGTTTAAAACAAAACAGGGTTTGTATGAATGGATTGTGATGCCTTTCAGGCTCTGTAACGCACCTGCTACTTTCATGAGGGTCATGAATGATGTATTTCAATTGTTCATTGATGATTTTGTAATTGTATATCTGGATGATATCCTTGTGTTTAGAAAAACATGGGAAGAACACATTGTACATGTGAAGAAAGTTTTAGATGTACTTAGGAAGGAGAAGATTTATGTAAAAATGTCTAAATGTGAATTTGCTAAAACTTCTTTAGTATATTTGGGCCATATTATTGGTGGAGGCCACCTGCGAGTGGACCCAGCCAAGGTTGTTTTCATTGTAAACTGGCTACGACCTAACACCGTTACTTAAATCAGAAGTTTTCTCAGTGCGGTTCAGTATTGGAGAAAATTCATTTCTGGGTTTTCTTCCATTGCTGCTCCATTACATGCATTGACAATCATTAAAGAAAATTTCTAGTGGGGAAGCAAGCATCAGAGAGCCTTCGAATCTTTGAAGGAAAGGATTAACACCACGCCAGTTCTGACATTGCCAGATTTGTAACAGCCATTTGAGATCGAAACCGATGCCAGCGGGTTTGCCATGGGAGTCGTTTTGATGCAAGGGAGGAAGCCAGTCTGTTACCATTCAGAAGCGTTCTCTACTGCAGTAAGTAACTATCCAACCTATGACAAAGAGTTGTATGCTTTAGTACAGAGTGTGAAGAAATGGAAACATTATATCATGGGAAAAGAAATATTCATACATATTGATCATCAGCCACTTCAATATTTACAATCTCAAACCAAAATACAACAAAGTAGGCATTTAAGATGGATGGGATTCTTACAATAGTTTCATCTTGTAATTAAGTACAAAATGGGAATTTATAATAAGGTAGCAGACATGTTATCAAGGCCTCCTACGAATGCTTCAATGATTCTTCAAAATAGTTCATTAACACATGAAAGTTATATTGAACAGTATGCAGAAGATACATATTTTAAGAAAGTATATGCATCACTAATACATGGTAAACAGGAAGAGAACTATTATGTGCATAATCAACTCTTGTATCATCTTGGTAAACTCTGTATTCCAGAGAAAGAGAGAGTACATGTGATTCGAGAAGCACATAGTTCATTGATTGCAGGACATTTTGGAGTAAGTAAAACATTCTATGTATTGCAGAATCATTGTTATTGGCCTCAAATGCAAGAAACTGTAGCTAAATATATAAGAGGTTGTGTTATGTGTGCAACAAGTAAGCCTAGCAATAGGAAATTGGGTTTGTACACACCTCTTCCAGTTTGTTCCCGTCCTTGGGAAAGCATTTCTATGGACTTTGTAGGAGGACTACCTATGTATAGAAAAGGGCATGATTACCTATTTGTTGTCATGGATAGATTCAACAAAATGTGTATCTTAATGCCATGTAACAATAGATCACTGCTGAACAAATAGCTCATCTATTCTTTCAGAATGTTTGGGTACATTTTGGGCTACCCATGTCTATTGTATCTGATTGGGATTCCCGGTTCTTGGGAGAATTCTGGTCAACTTTATGGGAGCTAATGGATACTAAACTTAAGAAAAGTACATATTTTCATCCACAGACCGATGGGAAAACAGAGGTAGTAAACAGAATAGTGGTTCAGCTACTCAGAGGATATTGTAGTAAACATCCTAAACTTTGGGATGAGCAGTTGCAGTATATACAACATGCTTACAATCATGCAGTTCATTCTTCCACAAAAAAGTCTCCTTTTGAAACTTGTTTTGGTTATCTGCCAAAAACACCGATGTACTTCTCTTTTGGAAAAGATGCAGTGGATGGACGTCATGATGCAAATAAATCTCTAAGGTTCATCCAGAGAATCCAAGCAGTGCAACAGACAGTTCAGGAACAGTTGGAGAAGAGCCAGTCGGAGTACAAAGCCAAGCATGACAAGCATCGATTTGATCATCAATTTTAGGTTGGTGACAGAGTTTGGTTACATATCACGAAAGAAAGAATGAAAGGTGAAGGTAAAAAGCTTAATCCTATCAGGTATGGTCTTTTTGAGATCTTGGAAAAGATCGATACTAATGCTTTTCGCTTGAACTTACGTCCATACATGTAAATTTATTCAGTTATCAATGTTGAGAATCTTAAACTATATGAGCCTCCTATGATCATGGATGAGGAAACTAACATACATATTCCTTCAGTTGATGATTTGGCACTTGAGTACATGAAAGAGTTGCAGGATGATGTTATTCTTGATAGAAATGTAAGGACTTCATGAAGGGGGAATGCTGAGTACCTTCGAGTGGGGATTAAAGGCATGCATCCTAGCAAAGCAAAATGGATGGAGATTGAAAAAGTGAGGGAGCTGTACCATCACTTACTTGTAGAATGATTTAGGCTTTTGGTGGTCAAAAGATCTCCAATAGGGAGGAATGATCCGGTGGATTATTCATCTTCAAAACTACACTGATCCAATATGGTACAAGACTTATTAATCTATTGTTTTAACTCATATGCTAAACATTATATGCACATCCCGCATAGTTATAACATGGGTTGCAGTTATCGCAGGAGCTGTGCAGCACAGTTTGCGCGTGAGCCACGCAGTTGTAGCATGAGCCGCGTAGTGCAGTTTGCGCATGAGCCATGCAGTTGTAGCATGGGCCGTGCAGTTTGTGCACCATCAAGTTGAACCTTGAATGGTTTGTGGAGGTTACTCATATGCTGTGACATTTTTATGCTATGACAGCGGATCGGGTATGTGGCAGAGACCTCACATGCTACGACAGCAGATCAGGTATATGGCGAAGTCCACATGCTGTGACTTTTGTGGAGTTGGTGGTGACATCAAACGGTTATGTTAGGTGGAATAGCCCCGTTGCAAGTTATCATAACGTGTTGTGAGTCAACATATGTGCGTGGAGTTGGTTGCAATGTTTCGGGAATATGGAACGTCGTGGTAACATAACGCTTGGCGGGATTGCAAGATTCAGTTTTAGCGTATGGTTGTAACGACAATAAAGAAGAATCCATTACTTATCCTCCCAAGGAACTCTTAAATAGAGGATTCTGGCCACATTGGAGAAGGGAGGCAGAAGGAGGGACTCGGATTGTTTGAGAGCGAAGAGCATCGTTTCTCTGTTATGAGAAGCTTAGAGAGATTTTGCTAGAAAGTGTCCAGATGATGTACTGTAGAAGTCGACATTCTCTATTATATTTTATCTTTCTTTGTCTTTTGAATGCTAATTGTAATTTCCAGAAGAGAGGTATTAAATACTTTGTACAACATTCTGTTTATAGTTGCTGAAGTTGATTCCAGAACCATTTTTGTACCATTTTAAAGAGATTAATTGGATCGGTACCCATTGGAGAGGGACCCAGAGACGTAGCCCAGTGGAGGGGGTGAACTCCATTATCAACTTCTTTTTGTGACTCTCTGATTCTGTGTTCTTCTTTATATCTGTTTATTAGTCTTGTTTTTCATTCCTGTTCTGAGCATTTGATTTATGTTAATGATGTCCATTCATTAACCAGTTGAACGCATTCTTTCAAAACAAACTTTTAATGCACTCAATTTGAGATCCCACGGATCAAATAGCCTTCTTTAATCCATCATAACTTCATAAACCTGGAGTTTCCAAAGTAATAGAGGGTGGGAGGCCCCATCATAACTTCATAAACCTAGAGTTGCCAAAGTGATAGAGGGTGGGAGGATCGATCGTTGATGTAAATAAATTCTAACGAAACTCATAAATCTTGATCATGTTTGCAATAGAATACAAAATGAATATAATCACACATAAAATAAACATAGGAGAACAAGTATGCTAAATATGAGAAGAAAATTAAAAAGTTAGATAATGTCTTCAAAAAAATATAAAAAAATGATAGTGATCATGTTTGAATAAGTTATTTCTAAAAACTATTTACCATGAGATAGGATAAAAATAAATTACAAATTATGACTAGATAATGTAAGTTCACTATAACATTTAAAAACTAGTTCTCATTCATTAATGACATTAGTTGTTTTCTTCTTCCAAAAAAAATTCCAATTAATGACATTAGTGGTTTTGTTCTTCCAAAAAAGATGTCCAAATTTTATATAGCCAAGCTTAACATTGAAAGAAATTTTAATCATTGAAAATTTGGAAAATTTCTTTATTTTTTCACAAATCCCAACACAACATAAACATCAAAATTTCTATATTTCATCTTTAAAAGTTTTACATATGTATATCTTTATTGGATTCTATAAAAAAAAATTATTTACGTATAAATCCTTAACATGGAAATTCAACCTTTTTGCTTACTGTGATGAGAAAAATGGTTTATAATATTCAAACTTTAGCATTGAATTTTGTCCTTTTATTCATATTATCATAATTTAGTTGTATTGGCAGAAATTTAGAATAACTTGGAATTCGTTGAAGTGTAATATGAATAGGGTACTTACTAGTGGAAAATTCAATTTTAAAACCAATTTAAAAAAAAAAATTATTTGATTACTATAAACTATAATAACATTCAATTTATATTTTTAATAAAAATAATTATTGATAACTAGTTGTTCTCTCACAATTGTCCTATCCGAGATCATTGAGATTTTATATTTTTCTTTTTAAATAGTATTTTGGCTGTCATTAACATGTTTAAAAATATAGGATTTTTAATGTACATTTATGCTATATTTGTGTAATTTTTTTATTAAAAGTATGATATCTTTTTAACATGAACCAGAAAAGAGGATTTTTATATAAATATGGAGTATAAGTTATATATAGTTCGACTTCTGGAAATGCATGAGAAATGATGAGCAAACAAAATTTAAGGTTTCCTAGTCCCAAATAATTTGTTTCAAGATTTGAAAACAGTGAAAAAATACTTAACCTAAACTACTTCTTTTAATAGAGTAAACGCTAACAAACTACCCACATAGTTTATCGAAAAGTATAGTGAAACACTAAAATCATTCCTGGTTCGGGTCTTCTGCAATGCCTGGCTTAATACTGGAAGCTTATTCCATGGGGGAGATTCTATATTGCTACATCAGATCATTAATTTCCCTGCTCCATCCAACCATGTCCCTTTGAAGTGCATTAAGCCTTTCCTACAATTGCTCGAACCACCTCTCATTCATTTTGTTGTTTGCATAGAAATAATGTTGATGTTGGGATTTCAAGGCATTTATGGCCCTTATACTTTCTTCATGCCTTATGAGATGGAGTGACTTGACATTCATGAGCCTATGCATTATTTTTTTCAATTTCTCTGCCTTGAACTCTTACACTGCCCTCGATGTTGTATATAGGGGAGAGAAAATTTTGGTAATATCCCTTAATACTTTCTTATTCTCTTCACATACCACCATGGCTATGTCTTACAAACACCTATACATTTTCTTGTAATCCGGAAAGAAACGTTTCAAATTTGAGATTTTGCTCAAGATTTCATCCTAAGTGGTGGACTCCATTGAAAAATACATGCTCCCTTGGCAAGACTCGTCCTACTTTCCTTCTTGGAATATAGAGGATGTCATACCAAGTAGGGATCCATGAAATGAAAGCCAAAAGTTTCCTCCCTTCTCGAGAATTATTGTGGTAAATAAAATGAAGGGATCTTGAAACTTCCTAAAAAGTGGTCCCCAAATCCCATCTCGCAAGAATTATGGGATATGTTCTTATAGTTGTATGCTTAATGCTCACAAACACCAATGGTGGAATACATCGACCTGTCCAACTTTCATCCATCATCACAAGTTCCATCACATGACGAGACTCTTGGGGTGGGGATTTGAATGTCTATGTGCTTGGATCAAAAGGCCTTCATAAATGGCATCGCATGGACAGTAGCTAAAACACAAATCGTGAGGATGGTATGGAATGCTCTGACCATCCTACATTTATTTCACATAGGATCCGGAGGGAGAAAATGTCTACTTGTGTGATTTCTAGGACCTTACCCCTGATTAATAGGTCAAAGGAATTGACTATAATTTTGATAAGGTCAGAAAGAACTAGAAATATGTGTGATACTACTATGTGATTAAAAGTAATGTTTAAATTATGGTATTTTCTCTTTTCTCATAAACTTGATAAGGGATTTTTTGTTAAAAGATAAACCAAGGTTACTAAGGGATTATGAATTGTAAGAGTAATTAAGATTTAAAAAAGAGAAATATCATTAAAGAAGAGGAAATAATAAATAGTAATTTCAATCAATTTGAGGAACTAAAATGTCACATACCCGTAATTTCCGTAAATAAATAAAAAATTCAAGTTGATAAATTATTACTCTACTTGTCACAACATGTTCTTGTCATGTCTCCAATTAGATAATTTCCAAATAAGACTATTTGTAAATAATGTTTAACCAACCTACTAGTTCCCTAGGTTGAGATGGACACATAAATTTTGTAATTAGGGGTTACGTGTAACATACCTAAAAAATACTTGAATAGCTTCTTGAGTTGGCCGTATAATTTTTTCTTTTTAATAGTATACATTTAATCATACGAATAAATTAAATATTTTTACTTAACCATACCATTCTTTCAATATAAGGAATCTACCAAGCACAATCATTTTAATGTTGATTTACATACACAAATTATAATAAGGTACAACTGTTACACTAGTCGCAAGACTATATTTGGAATAAGTTAACTATTTACACATTAACCGTGTCTTTTAAATTATGGTCCCTACATAACAAGGTCCCATACTTTGTACTTGAACTCCTAGGCGCAACCATCAAAGATGAGACATGAATCTCCTGAGTATATCAAACAACAAGGTTAGATATAATTTAGATGTTAAAAGCACTTAACTAAAAAGTATGCACATATACAATGGTTTTACCCTATAGTGTCTTCCGAGGGTTATCTCGATGCCTTTCATCACCTTTGTATCCAACACTTGAAATCATGTAAATCAACACACATATTAGTACTATATATATCAGCATATAACTTCAAGAGCATAATATTCATAATAAACTTATAAAAAAGATACTTAAATACTATAAAGAAAGCTAACCAATACAAATACTTCTTTAATCTGACTTTATCTTGGGTGACTGAAAGTGTGTCTATAAATTTCCTCGCAACCATAGGGTTCATTTGACGTATGTTGATCCGTCTAAAGCCACCCCCAATTTGGGCGACGAATCCACTAAGGTTCAAGGTTATGAACAAAAAATTTCCAAGTTTCAAGTTAAGATAGTATTGTAATCAAATGGATACTTTGTCTATTAACACGATACTTAAAATTATTATTTGACATTAAGAGGTAGGGTATATAAATTTCAGAATCATCCTTGCAGCCATAAGTATATACCAAGAAGATAAACATCATGGTCCTTCCTGACACCTATCGAAGTTACAAAAATAATTTTGATCTGAATCTCATGCAAGGTAAGACTTCATATAAAATCATGTATCTACATGATTATAAAGGAAGATAATAGGAACATGTTTCATAGTCTAGATAAAACACATAGCCAACAATTATATGTCCAGACTTATTAACAAGCAAGCAATATGCATTACCAATCCTAACCAAAATGATGGTAGCATCTAAGATTTGGATGTTATTCTAAGTGTATACTTTTGGATCCAATCAAATGTTGGTGCATTTTAACATTTATATCCATTCAAAACAAAAACAATGGATCTTTTCAAAGGCCAGTATTTTTTATACATGTAAATCTATTCAGTTTCGCAGACATCAAATCCAATGCTGGTACACTTAAATATATAAATCTATTTAAAACACAGACAATTGATCTAATTCATTACTGGTACATTTTAGGATGCAAATCTAATAAAACATAGTCATTGGGTCTAATCCCATGATGGTACAATTTAGCATACAAAATACATAGATATTGGATTGAATCCAATACTAGCACATTTTAATAATTAAAACTACCCAAATAGATCAAGCCATTGGAAAAAGGCAAGTAATGAAATAAGGATTTAATATTCGTTCGATATATTAGTTAGGTAACATATATATAGACAATTTAGGGATCTTCATCGATATCCCAGGCAATAGTGAGAGTCTAATAAAATATCAGTAGGAGATACTACGGAATCTATAAGGTAGCACGAGGAAATTTTACACAATCTAGCTCCATAAAGATTAGTGTTGCCAATTTTCTAGACTGTAGTTACATGAACTTGAATTCCATGACTCATGAAGGTGTTACCATAATTAGGATTCATTAAGAAATGGAATGAAGGAAATTTCAAGTCAGCTCTTGGTGTGATTGAATCATTGCAGTCAGATTCCTCGAAGTGAAGGAAGATGTGGTTAAGGTTTTTAAGCATGGAAACATGGGTGAGGATACACATGTGCAAGAAGTGGATGGTCATAAAGTTTTGGTGTCTTTCCTACTCACTCTCTCCTTCCAGAGAAACTTACTTGGCGCTCTGATGTAATAAGATAAACCATAAAATACACTCTTCACTCTACTACACACAATGTGAGTCTTCAACATGTAGTATTGCACGTGATTGCACATCATAAGGATTACTCGTATCTTATCCAACCATTTAATTTAACTGTAGATTTTATTTAAGTCCCATTTCAAGGATCCTTCCATTCGTATGATGCACAATATAATTGGAACAAACAAACATTGGTCAGAGATAAAAATAGATTTGTATACAACAATAAGTAAAATAAAGCGTAGATTCCTCACCAGATGTAGATCTGGTTCTTAAAATTTACACTAACGATTTCATACCATGTGGAGGTTTACAAAACAGAGATCTAAAAGGATCTAGTTCTTACCTATTATTTTTTCTCCAAAACGTAGAGATTCGAGGAAAAAGATTTCATAATCAAATCGTAGGCATCAAACGAAATAAAATGTTATCAAACTGAATCGTAGACATCCATGTGCAGAAATTAAATCAATTCACAAAATTCAAATGGAATGAACTGTTGTTAAACTAAATCGAAGCATATAAAATGGTGATCCATCCACAATGAAAATCACAGCACATAAAATGTATTTGATAGGAAAACTCATAGCATATAAAATGGAGATCCCTCGATAGTGAAAAAACGTAGCATACCTTCCAAATCAGAGTCAAAATGATGAAAACCCCTTTTTCCTTCCCTCAGATCCTTCTTTTATACTCTTCAGTGAATTATTCTCATTGTTGGCAGGCCTCTGTTCCATTTTCTCCTTTCTAACGTGCCCCCTCCCACACGCAGAATCTAAAATGTTTATATACACCAACTCTTTTGGGTTTAATGAGACCAGTGGCCTCGGCCTACTTACATGTTTCACTTCCAAAACAACTCTCACGATTCATATGACATGTTTCGAAACCATTCAATGCTTAGGTTTGATTATTTCGGTTAGGATTCATCATATAATTCACCTTTCTTTAGAGTATGTATATATGTGTGTGTGTGTGTGTGTGTGTGTGTGTGTGTGTAATCCCTTCATGTCA
>LPNX010178340.1:111213-191213 GCA_001517045.1 Pseudotsuga menziesii
ATGAGGCATTAGAGCCTATCCCCCCTTAAGGACACATTCCTGAATTTCTAACATAGAGTGAAGTTTAGAAAACTTCGCTTCTGTAAGAGACTTGGTGAAGATGTCTGCAACTTGATCATCTGTAGGACAACAGAGCACTTCAATAACATGATCATGAACAAGATTTCTGATGAAATGCATGTGTAGCTCAATTTGTTTGCTGCGATGATGTAGAACTGGATCTTTGGCAAGCTTGACAGCACTTTGATTGTCGCACCAAAGTGGAGTAGGTTGTTGCTGCTGGAATCCAAACTCTGAAAGGATATGTCAAAGCCATAAAGCTTCCTGACTAGCATTAACTGCGGCTCGATATTCTGTTTATGCTGAAGAAAGAGCAAGAGCTTGTTGTTTCTTACAAGCCCAAGTGACAGGTCTAGAGCCCAGACTGAAAACATAACCTGCAGTAGACTTTTGATCATCAGGATCACCACGCCAATCTGAATCAGTGAAACCAACCAACAAAGGTTCCCCCCCTTTACTGTAATGAATCCCAAACTGAATTGTACCTCGAATATATCGAAGTATTCTTTTTGCTGCTTTCCAGTGACTTTCATGAGGAGTTTCCATATAATGGGCAACACAACCAACGACAAAGGAAAGGTCGGGATGGGAATGAGTCAAGTATAAAAGACTACCAACAAGATGACGATACAAGGTGGCATCTACTTTATAGGAGGTACAAGTGGCAGAAAGATTGACTCCAGACTGGAAGGGAGAAGGGGCTGGTTTACAATCTTCCATGTGGAAGCGATGAAGAAGGTCACAAGCATACTTAGACTGGGAAAGAAAGATTCCTTCTTTGGTTTGCAAGACTTGGAGACCAAGAAAATAATGCAAATGTCCTAAGTCTGACATTTCAAAATTTTGCTTAAGACTGGATTTCACATGGGTTACAAGGTTTGGGTCACTACTAGTAATGATAAGATCATCAACATAAAGAACAAGTATGATGAGATGGTTTCTTAGTTTCTTGGTATAGGCATTGGGGTCAGAATGGCATCTAGAAAAACCAATGTCAAGGAGAAAGCTATCCATTTTGGCATACCAAGATCTAGGAGCTTGCTTAAGGACATATAAGGATTTTTTAAGGAGACAGACAAGGCTAGGGCTATTCTGAACATATCCAGGTGGTTGTTCCATGTAAATTTCCTCATATAAATCACCATGTAAGAAGGTAGACTTGACATCCATTTGATGGACTTCCCAGTTATGTAAGGATGCAACGGAAAGAAAAAGGCGGATGGAGTTCATTTTTGCTACAGGGGCAAACGTTTCATTGTAGTCAATCCCTTCAAATTCAGAAAAACTTTTGGCAACTAAACTTGCCTTAAGTCTTTCAACACTTTCATCTGATGCATACTTAGTTCTGTAGACCCATTTACATCTAAAAAGTTTTCTTCCTTTTGGAAGAGGAACAAGATCCCAAGTATCGTTTGCCATTAAGGAATGATATTCTTCATCCATAGCTGCATCCCAATCTGGATTTCCCGAAGCTTATGCAAAAGTTTCTGGATCATGATTCTCAGAAACTTGAGCCAAAAGAGAAGAGGCTCGTTGAAGCTGAGAATGCGTTCGACGTTGATCTCTAGGATCACTAGCAAGATCACCAGCTGCTTCACATGTTGAACAGACCCATTGAGGAAGTATTGCTGCTGGTGTAATTGGAGGAACATGAGCAGGTGGAGGTGGATTTTCATCCTCACTGACATCATCAGAAACTAGAGTTGGAAACCTGTCAAGGAATCTAGAAGAAGAAGAAGAAGAAGAAGGCACAATCGCCGAATCAGGCTCGCAGGACGAAGATGGCACACCCTCCAAGTTAGGCTCATAGGCCAAGAGATTTTCATCAAATTTAACATCTCTTCTAATGATTATATCATGAGAATGTGGCTGAAGAATTCTATAACCTTTTACATCTTTAGAATATCCAACAAATATGCATTTTTCACTTTTAGGCTACAATGCTTTCCGTTTTTCATCCCAAATGTGAGCCCATGCTTCACAACCAAACACACGAAAGTGGCTTACATCTAGTTTAATTTTACTCCATGCTTCTTCCGGTGTTATACCTTGTAAAACTTTAGTGGGTGTGCGATTAACTATGTAATTTGTACAATTTATGGCCTCAACCCAATATTGAAGACTTAGTCCCTTAGATTGGATCATACAATTAGCCATTTCTTTTAAAGTACAGTTATTCCATCCAGCTACACCATTTTGCTATGGTGTATATGGAATAGTCTGCAAAAAGTAGTGAACTTGTTGTTAACATATTCTCCTCCATTGTCAGATCTTAACTTAATAATTTGATGACCATATTGTTTTTCAACAAGGGCCTTGTAGGCCAAGAACATGTTAAATACTCCGCTCTTAAGTTTTAAGAAGTAAACCCAAGTGCGTTTGGAGTAGTCATCAATGAAAGTTAAGAAATATTTGAAACTAGAAAAGGAAGTAGATGGAAGAGGGCCACACAAGTCACTATGCACAAGCTCCAAGGGAACCGAGACGTGCCAAGAGGCATGTTTGTCAAAACTGTCCCGATCATGTTTTCCGAGTACATAACCAGAACAAACACCATCGTTGCAAGATACTAGTGGAAGACCAGTCACCATATTTTCTTTACATAATTGTTGCAATGAGTGATAATTTAAGTGACCAAATCGCTCATGCCAAAGTTTGTTCAAGTTATCACTATGAGCAACAAAAACTGAAGGAAAAGGTGATGACCCAAAGTTGTTAAATTTGTACAACCTGGTAATATAATCAACAGGTCCAGTAGCAAGGACATTTTGAGGATTTTTAAAATCCTTTATTACAACTTGGTGAGGTGTAAACGTCATAGTTTTACTTTCACCTGAATGAGTAATTTGATAGACTGATAACAAATTGCAGGAAATTTTTGGAACACATAGTACATCACTGAAATGACCATTTTCTATGGGAACTGTTCCAGATCCTACAACACTTAGAGATCTATCATCACCAACAAATGTCTGTTTGGTTTTACATTCATGCATAGTAGAAAAGATGGTTTTATCCTTAGCCATATGATAAGATGCTCCAGAATCAATGAGCCATTCATTTGAAGTAGAATAAGAAGATGTAGTATAAGAGTAACCAGAAGCACAAAGTGCATGTCCATGAGAAGTGGATTCTGAAGATGAATCTAGGCTGATGTGGTGCTTCTTCATTGCTGCTTCCAAGGCTTCCATCTTCTTAAAGCATTTAGATTCATCATGATTATCTTTCCCACAAAAATTGCAATGACACTCAGTCTTATTTCCTTTTTTCTTGGATCCTTTGTCTTTTTTTGAAGAAGGAGCTCATTGAGAGGGTTTGGGACCCTTGTTGTTTTGCTTATTATTGCAAAAATTCTGTTTCTTGGGAGGCTTGGACTTTTCTTTCTATTAAGACAATAAGGCTTTCCCATATGTATCTGCATTGTTAATTATTCCAAGATGAATGAGCTTATCTTGCTCTCTAATTAACAAATCACAAAAGGATTCAAGACTAGGCTCTACATAGCTGGTTGTAGTCAAGGATTCTTTCATGGAGTAGAATGTAGATGCAAAAATAGAATATGCAGGTCCAAGTTTGGAAAGAATATGATAAAGACATTATTTGTCTTCTTTCTTAATCTTGCATTCTGCACATAATAGTATAAGAGTTTTATACTTAGATAAATAGTCTTGAATGCAAGAAAAATCATAAGAAAGTAACAAATTCTCAAGTTGATGACCCTGAATTTCATTGTGTTTACCAAACAGAGATTCCAACTTTTCCCAAGCTTTATCGGGTTCATCAATGCCAGATATGTGGAATCGCAAATTAGTAGAGATTGAAATCCCAATCAATCCACGAGCTTCATCACATGTATTTGCCCATTTAATTTTCTTATCATCATCAATGGGTTTTGTTTCTTTCCCTGAGGTTATCCTTAAAAGTCCCTTACTTCGTAGAACATCTTCCATACAAGATTTCCATGAGAAATAGTTAGAACTTGTAAGTATAATATCACAAGGGGCGGCCATACTATAAAATAATGGCTAAAAAAACAGAAACTAACTATCTGGATGCAAAGAGCTCAAAAAAATATGTGGTTTTAAAAAAAACAGCACTTAAAACAAATTCTGGATGATGAAGTTAGGCTTGATCAAAGAAAATGTTGAAGATGTCCCCAATAGTGACGTGGCAGATATTAACTTGACCAACTAAAAAAAAGAAGCCCCCTCTTCCCAAGATAACCCTTTGACAATCACTTTTACAATAAAGTTGCTTTGAAGTGAATCACTTTTATAGAATAAGTGATGTTCACTTTTACAATAATGTGACTTTTTAAATAGTGCGGCAATAAATTAAAAGACTTAAGTGACTCACTTTTATTTTATTTTATTAATGTGAGATGCACTTTTACAATAAAGTAACTTGAAAATAGAAATTGCATGCACTAAAAAATAGCTTGATGAGACTTGAACTCAAGACTTATCAAGGTGTAAAGCAACTTTATACCAAGTGAGTTAAGTTTAAAAGGTACGTAAAACTATGGAAAGAGGGAGGGGGCTTTTTTTTTTTTACTCTTGTCTCTCGTTTTTCATGCTTGCTTTCTTTTCCTACAAATCACAAACAAAATGAAAAACAAAAAACAAAAAAAAAAAATGTTTTCCACACAATGGGGTTAGATCTTGGTTAGCTTACCCGGAAAGTCTACATTTTCAAGTTTTCTCATTGTTTTCTATTTGCCGTGATCGCACAAGATGCACGGCAAAGAGCATACATAGCCAAGAAGACAAGAAAAAAAACTTTCCCTCACTGTTTTTTATTCTTCGCGATCGCGCAAGGTGCACGACAAAGAGCATACGCAGCCAAGGAAGGCAATAGTCTGAGACTAAAACAACATATCTATTGATAAACTGATAAAATATGAGAGATTAAAAAAAACAAATGCATCACTATAACATTATACCTTTATATTTACCAAAATGGATGTTTCTGGAGCAAACGGAAATGGTTTTCGGTGAAACGAAAACTATTTTCAAATGGAAATGGTGCTCCAGACGCAATGGAACAACTCCCATAGGCCACAAATTCATAGAAAATCCAAATCCAGAAACCCTTTCGAAGTTTCGGCAACACCGATTCCAAATCTTGATCAAAACTGAAAGCGGATCTTCATAAAAGCTCTGATACCATGTTCGGGTACACAAGGTACTCCCAAAGGACCAAACACCTTCAGATACCACTTCACACAAATAGATCACAGATCGACACACCGAACACCTTCAGATACTAATGCATACTAAAGAAACACACTTTTACCTAACAGATATATTACACAAGTTGATCTTAACTAACTCCTAAGTGTCTAAATATCCTAACATGATTTTCTTTATCATAACAAAATGTTGAAGATTTTGACCGGTATAACTAGTTAATTCAATAATAGTACCTTTAACTACTTTTCCCACTTTTCTAACTAGGCCATGGTTCCAATAATTACTTATACATACATTTTACTTTGTGTTTACTAAATGCTGCTCTCATCGATAATAGGATGAGCAAGTAAAAATACCTTTACTTATGGTCATTACCTTCCTTTTGCTACGTCACTGTCATCATGACAACACCAGTTATAAAATTTAATAGATCCCCAAGTATTTGGTAGCCATTAGCCTCTCCCCCTAGTGGATTTGTCTCTAATCATCGTTTTAGTCGTGCACGCCTTCAGTCTCCTAGCAATATTAATTTCATCTATAATTTTATGACGCTAGGATTGTACTTAAAGTTCTTTTTGCTTACACTTTGTCATTTTCCAGTCTTGTACTGAGGGGGTGTTACATTATGGGACCCAAAAGGACTTTAATTTACCATATTCACATTTAAATTGGTCACATAAATGATAAATGCTAAGAAAATAAGGTGGAATTGGTTCATGAATACACTTGGGAGCTTTTGGAGCCTTTGGGTGACTAGATTCCCTGCACACTTGGCATGCTATTCATTCAAATTCAAACACATGGGTAATGTAACATTATTGGAGGGTGATGTGTTGGAAAATAACATATAATGAGCCAATAAATTCAAATTGTTAAAGGAGAGTAACTCCCATGGAAGAGGAAGAGACTAGAATACAATGTGTACCACTTGGAAGGATATTCCATGTACTCTATGACAACAAATGATGAAGGATTCTACGAAATGTACGAGAAATTCATACATGATTGTATACATATGACAAATATAACATGAAAGGGATAAAAATATCCACCAAGAGGTCTAATTTGGGAGTTAGAGGAAGCCATTCAAATTGGGGAAAGTATTGGAGCATGAAGAGGAAGATAAGTGTCATGAGAGTTACTAAACCACTAAGATGAGTTGGAGGAAGCCCATGGAGAAAAATTATACCATAGGAGGCCTCATAAATTTAATAAAAGGGTTTCATGAGGAAGGAGAATAACTTTTGATCATTTGTTAATTTGTCTTTGGAATCTTGGAGATATTTTTCTTGTCAATTGCATGGTGACTGTTCACTCTCCCTTCTTGTGAACCAATTTCAAGGGAGTTGGATTCCTTTCCAAGTTTGTTTATGGAGAGGAAATTTATACCTATCATTGGAGCTTGATGAAGGTGTTTTAGTTGTAGGTTGAAGGTCCATATAGTCAAATTCTCATCTATCTCCCTATTCTCTCATTCCTTCTTCTCCATTTGCCCACACTCTCATTTGATGGCGCACTTATTGGAGTGGTGATTTCACTTTGCTGAGGATATTTGATGCCTAATATGAGGTATATAATGTATGTCTCTGTACTCTTGTGTCCATTTTATTTGTAATTCAAAATATCAAGAATACATATGTTAGAATTAATATGCCATTGATATTCAAGCAATGAGTTCTATTAGATTCATAATTATTTGTAGTGAAAAGGAATGAATAATACCCATTGAACAAAACAAATATCATAGGAAACATACAAGAATTTCTCATCCTAATTACAGCATAAAATTCATTAATACCAGCAGTATACAATGGTGTTACATATAACAGAATTAAAATCATGTGTATAAGATTAGAATCTAGAAACTCAACATGACTGATTGGCTAACTAGAAGTGTTTAAATCACCATCGAAATTCACTAAGATAACTCCAGATGTATAATTGAGTCTCTCCATCAGTTATAATAATTTAAACTAGTTGAAGTGATGTGGTAGGTGAGAAGTAGGTAAGAACTTCGCCTTCCCAATTGTAACCATGAAATGCTAGTGCTAAATGAACTGAATGACATATAACTGAATGTAACCGGAGCATAACTTAGCTTGACTAGTTACCAACTGCTAACAACTAAAGGAGGTTGGTGCTAGAACTCCTAGTGGCTCCTAAATTTTATGGATTGGTCTAGGAGGCACATAAACTAGTGCATGAAGGTGTAGTCAGTTGCAGTTAACCTATGTATGTATTCCTCGCACTCTAGTGACTTGTATAGGTGTCCCATTAGGCCAAGTGGACCCAATGGTACCAGTGGACCCAATAATAAATAAATGACTCCTAATATAGGAAAATATAATCTAATCGACCAGTTTTGATAAGAGAGGATTATAAATCCAAACACCACCCCGAATCCTAACTTGGACAACTACGAGCCTTAGAAACAAGGCCAAAACTCACCCATATACAATCTAAAAAAAATAAAAAAAATATTAATCAACCGAGGAAATATGGAAAACATCATGGGAACACCCTCCTACCATACACATCCCCCCACACCCCCGAAAAAATAGGCAAGAATCAGGAAAAACAAGTTAAAAACTTGCAAAATCCTTTGTTGCAATTTGCAACACTATGCAACAATGAAGTAGTATTCTGGTTCTTCTGTGTAGCAACATCCTGAATCTGTGCATGTGAACCTATGAATTGAAATTAAATGATTATGTTTGGAGAATTTTTCCTCTTTGGAATAAGAATAATGTGCTCAACTGAATCAGGAACATAGACAACTGCAAGATGAAAATTGCACCCATGTAGAGCAACTGAAATCAACTAATAAGAGAGAAAAATTTCTTGAGAACTCAAACCATGTGAGAAACACCCAAGAAATTGATATATTCCAACCTTTAACATTAGAACATGTGAGGTAAAATAATCCCCAAGTGTTAGGTGAAAGTGTCCAAATGAATGCAGAATGTCTCCATTGTTACTAGTTCCATGAGGAGATGAGCATGTGATCAAAAAGATGGGTAGAGAACACGTGGGACTCTAGAGAACAAATTATTGAGTTCCATAATATGATATAGATTTATAAATAACCAATGATTCAAAAAATATAATATCAACAAACTCATAAGAGGAAACTAACATCAAATCCCCAGCAACAAGTTTGAAGGAGACTTGCGGTACTTGATTTGTGACACCAAAATTAATGAGACTAGATACAATCATTACTGAAGGCTCTTGGAACTTAAAAATTGAACCAAATAATACCATATCAGATATAAATAATATCATATTATATCCAAATAATTTCTTATCAGATACAAAAGTGTAGAATGACATAAAATCCCCAACAACAATCTTGAAGGAGACTTGTGGTGCTTGATTTTTCACACCAAAATTGATGAGAACAACTACAACCATTACTGAAATCTATTGAAACTTAAAACATAAAACAAATAAGATAATTTCATATCCAAATAATTTCATATCCGATCCAAGAGTGTGCAACAAATCAAAGCGTGCCACCAAAATGGTAGATGCACAATCTTCTCATTTTTCAACAAAATTCTGAATATTTGTGCATGCAATCATGTAGGAATTTGTTGGAAGCTCAATATCAAAGAGAATGAATGGATCACTCCTAAAATATAATATTATTTCCAAAATATATAGATATCCATAAAATATAATATCATAAAACTCATAAAATAATACTGACATCAAATCATCGGCAACTACTTCGAAGGAGAATTGCGGTACTTGATTTTTCACACCAAAATTGATGAGAACAGGTACAAGCATGACTAGAGGATATTGAAACTTAAAAATTGAACCAAATAAGATCTTATAAGTTCAAAATAATTTCATATCGTATCCAAGAGTATGGAACAATGGTACAAAGTGACCCACCGAAATGGTAGATGCACAATCTTCTCCTTTCTCAACAAAATTCCGAAGATTGGTGCATGCAATCATGTAGGAATTCATTGGAAGATCAAAATCAAAGAGAATGAATGGATCAATTCTAAAGCATTACATTTCTTCCAATATATCCAAATATTCCATTAATAAAATATCATCAAACTCATGAGAGAAAAATTACATTAAATCACTAGCAGTAATTTTGAAAGAGAGTTTTGGTACTTGATTCTTCACACTAAAATTCATGAGAACAACTAAAAGCATTACTGAAATCTCTTGAAACTTAAAAAATGAACCAAATAATATCATATCAGACCCAAATAAGATCATATCAGATAAAAATAAGTTCATATCATATCCAAGAGTGTGCTCCACCGAGATAGTAGATGCACAATTTTCTCCTTCTTCAAAATTCTGAGTATTGGTGCATGCAATCATGTAGGAATTTGATGGAATCTCTAGATCAATGAGAGTGAATGGATCACTCCTACAATATGATATTATTTCCAAAATATCCAAATTATTACTTTTCTGCACACCAACAACATAATTAGAGATAGAGAAATCAAATTCCTCTTTATTTTCTGAAAGAATCACCCGCAAACTATGCACAGAATTTAAAATAGAAGAATCACTAGAGAATTTTCATAGAATGGAAGGATATTTTTTCTTCAATAACAAATATTAGAATGTATTATTCTGGACCAGCCATATGAGAATATCATATATCATATATATCATAAACTTCTGGAGCAATAGGAGCCGAAGGAGTCACTCCAAGGAGACTTTCTTCAATTTGAATAGATTGTGTGGAAGATTCTACTTCTTATTCATCTTGAACAACTTCATCAGAGATAGTAGAGGATGTGAATTTTGAATAAAGAACTCTTGTGGTGCTGGGTGTTCTCTCTAAATTTCTATAATGATCCTCATTATTCTTTCGAAAGATTTTATCCAATTCTATCTAGATATCCTTTCGGTATAAGCTTTGTCACTGTCATTTATCTAGTCATTCTCATCTTCATAAGACTCTTTACCAAGTCCAATATATACCTCATAGAGACATTTTCTCTTTAGATATGAAATCATCTTCAATTTCCATTCTTAATATGTTGTGGATGGAGTAAGAAGATGAACTGATAATATCGAATCCATATGAAGTTATCCCTGCAAAATATCACTACAAAACAAAAAATAATTCACACTAAGTGAAAATAAAGACTTCCCTCTTAACATGTACACTTTTTCATGCTCCATCACGTTCACAGAGACTTCTATGGATGAATCCATAGTTAGCAATGCAAAGATTGCGGGACTTATGTGGAAACCTAGCTGCTTCCAGTGTACAATGGAGAGTACACAGACTTGAATCTTTCTTGACGAGCTGATACCATATTAGAATTAATATTCCATTGATCTTCAAGCAATGAGTTCTATTGGATTCTTAATTACTTGTAGTGAAAAGGAATGAATAATACCCACTACAGAAAATAGATCTCACAGGAAACAGATACGAATTGCTTAGTATAATTACAGTATAAACTTCATTAATTATAGCAGTATACAATGGTGTTACATAAAGGAGAATTCAAATCATGTGGATAAGATTCGAATCTACCAACTCAACTTGACTCACTAGCTAACTAGAAGTGTTTAAATCACTATTTGAGTTCACTATGCTAACTCCAAATGTATAATTCAGTCTCTCCATCCATTATAAGCAGTTAAACTAGTTGAACTAATATGGTAGGTGAGAAGTAGGTGAGAAGTGGTGCCTTCCCACATGCAGGCATGTAAGAATGGCGCTAACTAAACTAGAGGACATCTAACTGAATGTAACTGGAGGATAACTTAGCTTGACTAGTTACCAACTACCAACAACTAAAGGAGGTTGGTGTCGACACTCCCACTGGCTCCTAAATTGTAGGGATTGGGATAGGAGGCACATAAACTAATGCATGAAGGTGAATTCGGTTTCAGTTAACCTCTATATGTGTTCCCCACACTCTAGTGACTGGTATAGGTAGCCCCATTAGGACAAGTGGGACCAATGGTACTAGTGGATCCAATAATAACTAAATGAATCCTGAGATAGGAAAATATAATATAATAGAACAATTTATACATGGGAGGATTATAAATCCTAACAACATATGTTAGAGGCTCGCATTCCTGTGCTCTTTATTTACTAGTTTGCATGTTTTGGCTTCCATTTTGGAAACAGTTGTATACCAGATTTATATGAGGAATTTTCCCTGAGTATGATGATTAAGGAGAAAAAATAAATGATTTAAAACTCTTTAACTTCATGACCATAGTCTCCATAGCTTGAAATCCAAGAAACTCCAGTGAGAAAGGCTTGCATTCCCATGCTTTTGTGTCAATAGTTTTAATGTACTTGGATTCAAGCTTGAAAGAGTTCACACCATATTTGTATGAGATATTTTCTCTAATGTTTAATGTTGTTGGGGAATCCTTTTTATGTTTTTTATGGTCTCCATATGTAATTTCATTATTTGAACCATTCAATCTACTTTTCATGTGTCAAAATTAAGATTTTAATACCATTTCCCCTTAACCAATTTCACTGAAACTAGTTATCGGACGTTTAATGGTTTAGCCTCAACCACTTTCAGATGATGGTATGTTATGATGGTGGAACCAAGATATTTTTGACATTTTGGTAAGATAAAGCCATGCATAGATACGATCATATTTAAGAGAGGTGCATATGCAAGAGGTTGATTAAAGCCAACATTCCACCCAAGTTTTTATTGGAATGGTTCCTTAAATATTTATTACCATACATTGCGAAGGATGTTTCAACATCTAGAGTGAATACTAAGGAATATTCTATCTTTAGGGACCAATAGTTGGATTTGATTTATGCTCAGTATGGTATTCTATATGAGATTATCCCTGAAATTAGACGCTATGTACAAACCTGGGACACATGTCGATAGTATTGTTGGTTCCATGAGTACCAAAGTCATAGACTAGGTTACAAATCAAATGCAGAATTTTTCTACTAAGGATTTTGCAATCGAACAGGCTACGACCTCGTCCACTCCCACCAAATTGGTTTTTGTGATTTCAGTCCATTCGTCATGCCAAAAGAGAAACAAACAACCCAAAATAATAGAATAAAAGGAAGAAATAATAAATGGGATGGGAATAGGAAGAAGAATAAGAATGATGACAAGAATGTGGATAATGTTGAGAGGGACAATAAACATAAGTGGAAGGTGAAATTCTCTTGCACACTTTATGGGGGATACCATCTCACGTACCTGTGCACTCGTATTGAAGATTCCTTGAAGTACATCGCACAAAGCATGCCTCTATTGACTGACTCTTTTCCTCATAATAAAAATATGGCTTCAAGGATAGTGGACATTGGAAGCAGTTCTAGTGGGCGTCAAAACCCACCGGCTACGGAAGGTGGTCATGTTTGAATCAACATGATGTTAGATAGTAACATTGTGACTCAGAACCCAACATGGGTAAGGAGCCTACACCTCCTGACATTCCTTTGTAGATTAATAAGCCTGAAGTTATACCACGTATACTTAAGGGAGTCCTAAAGCATTCAGGGCACAATCCTAATTCCCGAGTTGATCAACATTATTCCATTTTTGAGTATTTGGGCCAGAATCATTGTGCGATGTCAACTCTTGAGGTTCTTTAGACTTGTCCTTCCCAAAGGAGGGCATTTTTGTCTACTTTTGGAGTATTTGATCTTAATACCTACACTGTAATTAGATTTTAAACTCACAAGGTCCAACCTCACTTTCCTTACATTGAAATCTAGACTACATCCTCTACAAACCTAGCTAAATTTTAACATATTTATTTTTTAAGAATTAATTTAATTTCAAGTATTAATATCTCGTAATAGATGAATAAGTTTGTAATTGGTTATATTAATTTGTTTTATTTTAATGATTGAATCATCATAAAGGGTAAAAATTGTCTTGAATGTTTAATCATATTCCTATGTAATATTTTACTATCTTGATAGCACTCATCAAGTTTCCTTAATACTTCCAAGTAATTGAAGACAATTCCAAATACATTTCTCTTACTTTTTTTACATGTTAGTTTGTTCTCCCCTAAATGCTTAATTCTATTTCTCTTAGAGTGTTTAATCTCAATTGATTTAAGAGAGAGAATGGATCATTTTAAACACATTGTCACATGGATAATAGTTGAGTGTCAAATGAATGAAAATTTTTAACTTCTAAAGCTTTAAAAACTGTCTTCTCCATGGTATTCCCCTTCACGGGAAAAAAATATTTCGAAAAGAATCAAGTCCATGCCTTGCCTCTAGAGAAAATATATGGAATTTATCAATTCTAATTTTCATAGATAACAAAAAATTCCAATTTCCATTGATGGACCATCTCCAAGGTCCCAATGACCATTTAAAAATAGACATACAAGTGTATTGATACAAAATTAATTCCATACACTGAGAATTCTAGATACCATTGAATGAAAATCATATTCTTTAACCATCCAATTCTCAAAGAAATGATGAAACATAAACACAAGGAATTTGAACACATATTATATGCATCTTTTAGAATTGAAATTAGGTGATAGATTGAAAAACAAAGGAACAATTCTATATTGACATTCTCCTCTACCTACACTTTTTTCTATATTCTTTCTAAATAAACTAAGAATATATTCAATAAAGACTTCAAGCCATTTATGCCAGTAGGAATTTGCTTCAAGTATATCTAAATTGAAAAATAAATCAAACTTCCTCCTGGCTCATCAAATTTTTATTTATCACTTCTCAAGACTTAATTTTAGAACCCATTTCCTACAAACGCAACATAGTAGAGAGGTGAATGACCAAACCAAAAAACAAAAACAATCTTTCCATTGGTATTGTTGATAAGGAATACTTTAGTACCAAAAACATGCATGCAATAATATTATACTTAATATTATCTTGACGAGGTATTGATGAAACCCTAAAATCCCCACTTAAATTTTCCACAAATTAAAGGCCCCCCCAACATAAAATTTGTAAATAATTTGTTTCCATTTTGTTTTGCATGATCTCACTCTTTGGTTTGATAGATATTTGTTTAATACCCCCATTTTGACCCATAGAGTTTATTGACTTTATATGTAAATATTGTGTATATGCATTGTACGATTCCTAGTGTATATCTCAAGGACAAGGCCCAGCTAATGAATACTCAACTTTTAAAAAATGCATGTATTTATATTTTGTTATCCATGTGCTAGTAATCCATGGAAAATTGTATATTCATGTAAATATTTTATATACAAAAAAAATACCTGGAGTTGTCTATGGAAGAAACTAAAATGATAGGGCCACATGTATCCATTAGGGATAGGTGAGAGGGTTGTGGGATTGAACCATGTGTTTCCAAATGTCATATTAACAACCCATCATGACTTTCCTTGTTGGCATTTATTAATGTTGTAAGGAAGCAGCTGAGAAAGGAACTCATGAATTTAATGAGCATGGGCAGAGTATATAAATTTGTATGGATGATTATGGGATCTGTTTACTTGAACCAGAAGTCATTATTTCTCATGTGATTTCATTTTCCATCCTCCCCATTCCATTTTTGAACAACCAGACATGAATTTTTCATCTAGCTATGTATTCCCAACAGTGAAAAATGCATAAATTGCAACTTGCAAAGAAATCACATTTTGAAGTGCAAAAAACACCTATCAATTCATGTGAGGAGTAAAATCCAATGGGGGATACATAGATATAAGCTCCAAGGTAAAATTGAGAGTGCAAGAATTCCAAAAACCGTTGGAAAACTCAAATTTAGAATCCTGAAAGTGTAATTTCATGATTTATAGTCATGTAGCCAAATTAGAGAAAAATCCAAGAGTAGACTTATGTGGGAGCGATATTAGAGGTTGGAGTTGCTTGATAGAACCAGTGAAGTAAAGAATATATGAGGATTTATCATATTGTACCTTTATATTCCCACCCTAAAGAGAACTGGAGCGAAGGGGTTCTTGAGAGACTATGTAACAAAGAAGGGGACCTTCCTTGTGTTGGATGTGGTAGGTAATGTGGGTTCTAAGGCTATTTGAAGTAAAATTGATATCCTTATAGCTCTATGGTTGATTTCATTAGCTTAACTATATCCTTCCCTGCCTCCCTACGTGCTTGACAAACCCAACTATTTGCTAGCTTAGCATCAACAATTGTTTTATGGCTATGAGTGATTTAGAGTAGTTCCTCCTTAGTGGATACATAGCCCATCTTGGGGGTGTGTTGTAAAGGAAAGTTTCCTATTTATAGGGTTTAAGAGGCCATCAATGTACTAAGGTTGAAAGGTGGATGCAAATGGTTCTATAAGTAAATACAAACAATATTCATAGATTATAATGGTTCATACCTTAGCCAAACGAAGGTTGATCCAAGTAGCCCTTCAATCCTTCTCTTTCTCCTCTTGCTCCTCTTGGTCCAAGAGACTTGCAAAATGAATTATACCTTCCTCAAACCAAATAGACTATATGAAAGGAGATTATATTCAATGAAATGCAAAAACATAATCTGATAAATAACATCATATAATCATAATCAGAGATTCAATATACAAGACACATTGATTTGGGAAGAAGAAGGACATCAAATCTTTATTTAGCTTGAAAACAAGTACAAATATGCCTTCTCTCCAAGCTCAGCACCTCATGAAACCTTGATTTGGTTTTGCTGGTTCTCTTCTCCAAGGAACTCAACCTCCAAGCTCTGCAACACAAGGGGAAATCTTCTAGGGCAAAGGTGTGGGAAAAGAGAGCTCCAATTCCTCCAACATAATGATGCAAAGATTGAAGTCTCTTCCCTACCTCTATTTATATGATTTATGAATAGATAGTGTCAAATAAAAAGTAGTTACAACTGAAGGAGTCAGTTGGATAACTACCCAAACTACCTGAATTTAAAAATATGTATTTTTTTCACATTTTCAGGAGGCATGCGGGGGTTGCAGAGGCAACAGTCACGCATGCGAGGAGGTATAAGCAGGTTGCAATGTAAAAAGTCACATATTTAAGGTGTATGTGAACATTATATAGCAACTCATGTATATACACTGGTTTCCTTAAGGAAACTCACGTACACATCAAAACATCTCATTTTAAGGGTACTTCTGGGCATTTTCAGACTTTGGTGTCTTCTAAAACGGTTTAGCTAGAAAACATGCCTTTCCAATGGTGTAGAGATGAGGTAAAATGGATTTAAAAAACTCCAGATATGGGTCCTCCAAGTTAGGTATTTTTTCAGTGAATTTGGATGACTTTCATGAAGTGTCGTCATGGAAGTGTTGACATGCGACAAAATCATAGGAAAGTGGGCACATGTAGAGATGTGTCATTTTGAGCTATGACAGATGCCTCCTAATGTATGAGGTTAGAGGGGGAAATGATAGCAAAAATACATTATAAAGGAAACAACTGAGTATGGAGAGAGTATAAAATCCAAGATTAAAAGTCTCGAACAAAGGTACGTGAAAGAGAGATAAATGTCAGACAAAAACTGATCTCTGAGACATACAAGTCCATATACAAATCATCACCATAAAGATATAGGCGGATCCAACATATGTATAACTAATGAAACTATCAAGGTCACTCAATATGCAAAAAGGCACCATATCAAATCTAAAGGAGTCATGCCCACAAATGAACAAGGTGGATCCATGCTCAACAATCGATCATAGCCACAATAATACAAGATGGATTTATGTCTCAGCAAAATGTCATATAAAGTATAACAAGGTCTTGCATAGCTTGGGCAATAGCAAAATATGAGGATGATACTGTCGGCCCAAGGTCTTCAATCCAAAACCGGCCAAAAAGGTACAAATTCTAACCATGCGAATAAAGGAGTTGAAGTCGAACATGGAGGAAACCATTTGATTACCGGTCAATAATGAAAACCGTTAACAAACGGGAGGGAAAACACCATTAATAAAAAAGGTCCCCAAGGTACCTAGTACATTTTAACAAGTGTGAATACAAGGACTTAAAGTTGAACACTTGAAGAATCCATCGAGTAGGAGACATTCAGGTATTCCCACTACCCAATAGCGAGGGAAATTTCCACTGATGACTGCAATCCCCAAGGTACTGTCATAAAACTCTAAATGTCATCCCCAGAGCAAGATGTGTTGAATTCCATAGGAACAGATCCGTTGGAAGGAAGGCATTAAGGAATCCTTCATCATCCAACATGAGGCAAGTCAAAGACTAATTGGATATGGAATTGGTACTAAATTTCATGACAAGAAACACTGAAGACATGATGTAATGAAATGATAACAGGGAATGGTTGACACAAAAAGGTCTAGGAAACTACAAAATGCTCGACAAAGGTTTAATCCTTGAACAGTGAGCATGACACAAAAGTGACTTAGGCATCTTTTGACACAAAAGGACCAATGACACAAATCTGCAATGTAGGAGACATTGATAGATTCCCCATATAATTGGAAAAGAAACCAAATGGAGGAGTAAGAAACTCTGAATGGGGATAAGGTGAAAATACTAGGACCCAACTATTGATAGACTCAAAACTGGTGCTTTGTTCAAGGAAACAAGACTTGCTGCCATGATGTAAAATAGATGTGAATGAACTTCCCTTCCCCTCTTTCTTGTAAAGGTTTAACAAGTCCAAGAAAGCAAACTCGGGACCTTCTTCATTTTTTGCAAGCTCGAAGAAGAGACAAAAGAATGCTTGATAAAGCACTGATTTGTGGATTTTACGAGCCCAACTAGTACATGCTCATTGGTGTTTTCATATTTTGAGAGTTAGAAAACTCTGAAGAAGACTCTAGGGGGGAACGGTTTCATCCAAATTAGTCTCCTGAGGCCCAAAAAGTATAAAACAAACCATAGAAGTAAGGTGCACATTTTTCCTACTTAGTTAGGGAGGTCCGAAAAAGGTTAAATTACCACCTACCCAACGCTCCTTCAAAAGCAACATATAGCCTGAGTTTTACGAGTATGAAGGAAGGAAAGATCACTTAGAAAGATCCATTTGATTACGAGAAATGGGGCTTACAGCAATAAAATTGATGCTTTGTTCTTTAGGGTTTAATGAGCATGAAAAAGACATAAAGTACACTCAGAATATTTTTCATGTTTAGGTCTAGAGCACGAAAAAGAGAAAACTAAGCTCATATTCGGTGCTCCTTTTCCATAAATTTAGTACCTTGGGTCCAGAAAAGAGATAAACCTATTCCTGAGAATACTCTTCTCAATTCCATAGAAAAGAGAGCGATCATTTATCGTACTATTACACATGGTCCGAGAAAGTGATAACCTACCACGATGTGGATGCCCATTCACATATTCTTAACGAGCTTGAACGGACAAGTTTACTTGGCAGTCAAGTCTATTTTGAGGAGTCAAACCTGGGCCTAAAGAAACTCAATATCCTTCCTATGAAATTTTAACGATTTCAAACAAGTCAACTCATGGCCTCCTTACTATTTTTAACAAGCTCGAAGGAGAGAAGAAAGAATGCTCTAAATGCGAGGAGACGAGTGTCATAGGAAGGTCAAACTAGTTCCAAGCGCAAGGAAAAAACCTATGCATAATGCAAGGAACATGAGAACGATAAAGACACTCGAGGAAGGTCTCCTCAAGGTAAAGGGTGTCAAGTTGTAGAGGCAAAATGATACAAGTCTTAGTGACGATGAGAAAAAAGATGAGGGCTTATACAACAAGCGAAAATCATGAAAGCCGACATCAGGATCATAAGCATGAGCATGGCACATGCAATTGCAGTTACAACTTGAACAACAAGACAAGGCTAGTAAACAGTTGTGAATCCAACTAAGAATCTTATCTCCAAGAAACAGCAGCATCAGGATCATATTCAGAAGAAAAGTTCTAATACAGGTCACTTTGGTAGAAACACATGTGACTCTGCTATCTTCTACAAAAAGTAAAGTCAAGGCAGAATCAATTGAAGAGGATTCTATAGCACCAAGGCTTGAGGGTTTATAATCAGTAAGACCAACCTTAGAAGGAGTTGAAAAATTCATAATAAAAATCAAACTCATCAAGATCACTGACTTGTTGTTCACGGGAAGAGTCCGAAGACTCAACAAGACCAACATAAGAAGAAAGGTTAGGCTTACTAGGAAAATGATGGTTAGAATTAGTCACAATTGAACCAACATCCAATAGAATATCAGACCATATCAAAGACTCTAGGAAGACTTCATCTGAAGGAAGGGGATCATTCAAGATAGGACACATGTTTAAACTTTCAAATGGATCGACAGAGTGGAGATCAAGCTCCATAGTCTGTATACGATGACTCACCTAGTCAACTGTTGGGACCAAGTCCCAAGAATGTAAGCATGAAAACAGAGGATGCTTCCCAGTATAACTTGAATGCAAATGACATGAGGTAAGATAACTCACCTCTGGCGGGGTAGTGTCTATAGAAACATTGGGAATCAATAAAGGAAATACCTGATCTCTAGTTGGGTCAAAAGATGGGTCAAGAAAATACAATTGATCGATAGTGACAATTTATTCTCCATGACTAAAGTACATCACACGAAAGAATGTTGACACCAAAACTTGCATGGAATAGACATAATCATGTCCAAGGGGTCTTTTATCACCATGGATTCAGGTGTTTGAGAAAGAATTATAAAGGCTATACAAGTTATTCTATCAAACACCAGTAATTCACATGCAGTCGACACAAGGCTGGGAGATCCAATGCCTCATCAAGCACAAGCAGACAAAACACTAACTGAAGCTCCTTCATCAACAATACAACGAGAAATATTGTATGGCTCAACTTTGACCTTTATCTCGAAAGGTGCATTAGAAGGAAGGAAGAGCTCAACTACCCTATCCCAATCAAAGAAAGCAATCTGAGAGCTTGTTGGGGATTGATCTAAAGCGAGTTCAGTGCCCCCTTGTTTACTAAGTTCTGAACTAGCAGTGCAGAAAATGTGATTAGCAGACACTTCACACTCCAAAGGAAGAGTTGGATTGGTTTACCATAAAATCAATTCAACCGCTTCGTGAAATTCACTCTCTAAAGAGAGAGTGGGATTGACCAAATGTGACATTGGTTCAATCACATCAAGATCACTCTCTGAAAGAAGAGTGGGATCGACCAAAGCTAATATTGGTTCAACCACTTGATCAACCAAAGGTTGATTAGGTTTTTGAGAAACTATAGGTTATTCAGGAGAAAGAAATTCTTGAGTCTTGAACCACACTCTTTGCACCTCTGCGATAGTAGGGTACTTGTGAGTAAGATGATCTCCCTCGCATAGATTACAAGGGAACTTAAGTTTTCCTTTCACATGATCAGTTTTATCAATGGTGTCAACATGAATAGTAGAGGCTGACTGTTTGCTATCAGTATGACCTTCAGAGGCTGAGATTTTTCCCCCAGCATGACCACCAGAGGCTGGGTGACTGGGTCCAACCTAAAAAAGAGAGGTTGGTTGTTGAAAAAATTTAGAATGTTCAAAAATGGGATGACCATGAAACCAAACTCTTCGCACCTCCATGATAGAAGGGAATTTATAAGTAAGGTGGTCTCCGTCACAAAGATTACAAGGAAACTTGGGCTTGTGTTTTGAACGGGTAGTCTTCTCAATAGTGTCAACATGACTCATAGTGGCTAATAGATTATCTTCATCATGAACCATAGAGGCTGAGAGACTGCCCCCAGCATGAATTGTAGAGGTTGAGAGATTTCCCCCAACATGACTTGTAGAGGCTGAGAGACTCGGTCCAACATGACTTGCAGAGGTTGGACGAGCACCACTAGCATGAATAGTAGAGGCTGAATGGTTAGGATCAACATTCTTTGTATCAGTTGAGTGTGTTCCCTCAGCATGAAATTCAGAGGCTGGGTAGATAGATCCAACATGACTTGCAGAGGTTGGATGGGGAGGTTCAACTTGAACTTCATAGGTTGAACAGTTTCCCTCAGCATGAACTGCAAAGGTTGAGTTACTACATCCAATGTGACCTGGAAAGGTTGGCAGGATTCCACCAGCATGATCAACAGAGGTTGGATGATGAACATCAACTTGAATTGCAAAGGTTGAGTGCTTAGATCCAACATGACCTGCAGAGGTTGGAGATGTGTCCCCAACATTAACTGCAAAGGCTGGGTGGTGAATATCAACTTGACTTGCAAAGGTTGAATGGGTTCCCCCTTTCTTATGTGCCTTCTTTGTATTCCTCCTTCTTTTACTCCTTTTATACTTCCAGTTACTAGTATCAGTACTTTCACCGCATGAGGTAGAAGCAGGAGGAGAATCAACTACAGGTGAAGGGGAAGTAATGAACTACTTGAGAAGCATTAGGAGCATTCAAGACAGCTGGAGTGGAAAACAACCACACCGGTAGTCCTAGGGTGAATCCAGGTAGATTCAGGGTGGCCATTATAGGAACACCAACATTCCCTGTGAGAGGAATAGTATAAGGATTTCCTAGCATGGAGGTCTCTTGGTTGGTGTTCAAAGTGGTGTTATCCATAGTTTCAAACAACAAGACAAAGTCTGAGGTTGACAAGAAACCGAAATTACAAAGCACACACCTAAAGGCACACTAAGTACAAACAAACCACACAGCACTCACTAAAAATTCTTAAATCCAAATAGACAAACATGTATAAGCTATGATTTCCTGAAGAAATATGATAGACAGTTACTTGGTGTCCCTATAGATGTTCTTAGGCATAAGTGGAGGAATCACCCACTACCCTCCCACACCTTCTACCAGGGTTACCTTCCAAGCCTGTCCAAGGTCAACCAGAAATAGCCTTCTAGTGTACCTATGAATGAACCCTAGATGTCAAAGAGACTAAAGGCTACCTTAATTATATTGATATTCTTGGGGGACAGTTGCAAGCTTGGTTCTTATGCATGGGCAGGGTAGCAAATCCCGAAATCCTATCTAAGATAGAATTCCCAGATGCGCAAAAACATTGGTCTACGGTTTGACAAGGAATCAGAGGGTTATCTCCTCGGTCCAAGCCTCCACGTGGCCTCATGCTTAAATTTCATTTGAGAGAAGCTTCCCAGATACAATCAACATAGAAGAGGATTTACCTAGTGATTAGCCAACTATGTCTGAAATTTAATACTCGTGTAGAGTTAAAACTCCCTAATGCACAAGTCTATCCTAAGCTAGTTGGTGTATGACCCTATAAAATAAAACTTACTAATAATTTTAAACTATATCGTTCATTTTAATAGGTTGTTTTTAGTCAGATGGTAAATGGAGTGAAAGTTATGTGGTGCTTTGATAAAATTTGAAAAAAATGACTAAGCAAAGAAAAATGAAATGCACAAAGAAAAAACTATTCTCTTTCTTTTTCAAATAGAAAATTGAAAACCACAAAAGAACAATTTCTTTTTTATTTTTTCAAAAACAATGATATGCCATACAATCTAGATTAAAAACCTAATCTACATGCATATAAAGCAAACAAACATGTGTATTTTATCTTTATTTTATAAATCCAAAAGAAAAACTACCTACAAACAAAAGTATGCAGATAAAAAGAACAAAGCAAAAAGAACTCAACTATACAACCACCAAACAAACTCTAGAATGAACTAAAGTTGGTATAAACCCTACTTGGAAGGAAGGCTTGCATAAGAGACAATTCAACTACTTTGTCATGGTGAAGTTAACCACCAAAAGAAGAAGTAAACAAACACCAACAAGCTTCTAAACTCAGACAAATATCACTAACAGAGGCTGACAAGAAACATAACCCAAAAATCATGCCACGCAAAGGGAGTAGGGGGAAAGAGCAAAGAGAAAACCCTAATGATATAAAAAGGATTACCACATAGATAAATAAAAACCAAAAGGGATGACACTAACTCTCTAGAGTCATGCACCTGTAGAGGACACCAAAAGACCTACTAAACATCCCACAATAGCAAAAAAAACCACAAAAATGAGGAAAAAACATTGTTTTAGGGGCACATGCGGGTTGTACTACTGGCAGGTCGCATTTCATACAAGGGTTTAAAGTATAGCAAGTTGTGTTTAAAATAACACACAGGTTGTACCACTGAAAATTCATGTATCATACGTGGGTTGACAGTATAGAAAGTCATGTGTACCACACCAGACACGCGACTGTTCAGTCTGCAACTCGTGTATGGGTGGAAAAAATACCCAAAAAAGGTCAAAAAATGCCTTAGGAAGGAAGGGGAGGTGTTCTATCAAATATATAAAGTGTTCCTAAGTGGAAAGAAAACCCTAAAACCTTGCAAAAGACTGAAAGAAATACAGAGAAACCCAAAATAGATAAGGCTCTCCCTAGCGGAGTCGCCAATTCTGTTGTAAAGAAAAGTTTCCTATGGCTAGGGTTTAAGAGGCCATCAACATACTGGGGTTGAAAGGTGGATGCAAATGACTCTTCATGTAAATACAAACAAGATTCAAATATTAGAATGGTTCATACCTTATCCAAACGAAGGTTGATCCAAGCAACCCTTCAATCCTTCTCTTCCTCCTCTTGCTCCTCTTGCTCCAAGAGACTTGCAAAATGAATTATACCTTCCTCAAACCAAATAGACTATATGAAAGGAGATTATAATCAATGAAACACAAAAACATAATCTAATAAATAACATCATATAATCATAATCAAAGATTCAATATACAAGACACATTGATTTGGGAAGAAGAAGGACATCACATCTTTATTAATCTTGAAAACAAGTACAAATATACCTTCTCTCCAAGTTCGGAACCTCACAAAATATTGATCTAGTTATGTTGCTTCTCTTCTCCAAGGAACTTAGCCTCCAAGATTTGCAACATAAGAATAAAGCTTCTAGGGCAAAGGTGTGGGCAAAGAGAGCTCCAATTCCTCCAGCATAATGAGGGAGATGATAACTTTCGAGCCTTGAAGTATAGGATCTCCCTAGTCCTGGACGAAAATGAGTTGGACTCTTACATCAATGAAGAGGTTCCAGTTCCAGAGGGAGATGAGGTTAAGTCCTTACACAAAAATAGATTAGTCATGGCTAAGAGGATTATTGCTGATTCAATTAAGGATCATCTCATACCACAGGTGTCCTCCCTAAACACACCTAAAGAAATGTTTGATGCCTTGCCCAAGCTATTTGAAGGGAAGAACATAAATTGGAAGATGACCTTGAGGAACCATTTGAAGAATAAGAATATCCAAAATGCAGAGGCCATTCAGTCATATTTCACAAGGGTCTCCCAAATCAAAGAACAACTTGAAGCAGTGGATGAAGAAGTGGAGAATGTAGAAATTGTGATGACCACCTTGAATTGTCTCCCTAGGTCATGGGAATCTCATTCAAGAGATTTGTGCTAGAATAAATCTAGTCACCTTCAGTAGCCTATGGGAGGAATTCTCATAAGAAGAATCTTGAATATTAGCTCAAGAATAAACTATGGGAAATGAAGATCAAGCTCTCACAGTACACACCAAGAAAAACAAAAGAGACCATCATCATCACAGAGGTAAGAATTCACATTAGAATAACACTAGAAGAGATCTATCTAGTATCCGATGCTTTACATGTGATGAGAAAGGACACATCTCCAAATTCTATCCCAGAAACAAAGGTGGCTCTCAGAAGAAAAAGGGAAACAAGAGAAGACATCATGCACATGCTGCAGGGGATTATGAACCTTCCAAGAAGAGAGTCAAACAAGAAAGTGAAGATTCTTCAAGTGATGAAGAATATGTTTTGATTTCTGCTCTCACAGGAACTATTACACATAGGAGAAATGATTGGCTCATCAATAATGCAGCTTTCAAGCATATGAAAAGACTCAAAGAATCCTTTCTAAAATTATTAGAACATGAGTCACCCCAGAAGGTGAAACTTGGGGATGACTACCAACATCCAATAAAAGGTAGTGGTGAATCCTCCTACAATTTAGACTTTGGAAAGTCTATGAAAATGAAGGATGTCTTATTTGTACCAGGACTAAAGAAGAACCTTCTCTCCATATCTGCATTGGATGCAAAAGGCATGAGGGTTGCATTTGTATATGGACAAGTTCTTTTGTGGCCAAAGGGAAAGACTATAGATGATGTAGTTGTGATCGGAGAACAAGAGGGAGGATTATAAAAGATAAAGGGCCAACAAAAACAAGCCTTGTTCGATGACTCAGTAGAGACAAATGAAATTTGGCACAAAATTCTTCCACATGTGCACTATAGAGCACTGTCACTTGCAAGCAAAGTTGTTGAAGGTCTTCTAGAAATACAGGAAAAACATGACCGTGTTTTCAAAGGATGTGCGAAAGGAAAGAACACAAAGGAGACATTTCCAAGTAGAAAGAGAAAGGCAAAAGGAATCTTGGAAATCATTCACTCTGATGTATGCAATATGATGTCATCCAGTTCATTGAGTAGGTATGTATACTATGTTTATTTCATTGATGATTTTTCCAAGAAGACATGGATATACTTCTTGAAAAACAAAGATGAAGTATTCAGAATGTTTAATGAGTTCAAATCCTTGACCGAGAACCACACAAAAAAGAAAATCAAGACCTTTCAATCAGACAATGGCAGAGAATTCACATCAAATGAATTCAAAGAATTATGCAGAGATTTGGGGATTAAGAGGTAGTTGACCACTCCGTACAATCCACAATAGAATGGGGTTGTAGAAAGGAAGAATAGAACAATTATGGAAGTTGCAAGGGAAATGCCTCATGATCAAGATATCCCCATGCATATATGGGCAGAAGCTACTAGAACAACTGTGTATGTATAGAACCATACTCGACATAGAGTACTCAAGAACAAGACACCTGAAGAAGTCTTCTCTAGAAATAAACCAGAAGTCAGTCATCTCATAATATTTGGTTGTCTAGTGTACATACACATTCCGAAATAAAAGAGGATAATGTTAGATCCTTCAAGGAAGAAGGGTATATTTGTGGGATATAGTGAAAGCTTGAAGGATTGCAGAATATACTTCCCAAGATTCAAGAATATCGACATCAGCAGGGATGTAACATTTGGTGAAGAATCAGTTGACAACAAATCCAAAAAGAGACCTGCTAAAGAACCTGAAGAAACAGAAGTACCCAGAATTCAAGATACAACTATGAACCATGAAACTCAAGAAGAATATTGAGAAATAGAAGAACCGCAGGAACTTGTAGATCCACCCCAGGAGAAGAATACTTACAAGAGGAAACTTGCATGGGTGTGAGAGGATATCCAAGATGTAGAAATATATGGGGCTCCAAAAGAAATGCACAAGGAGAGGAAGAGAACTAGGTCCTAATCCAAATATGTTTCTATATTATGTGACATCGTTGATAAAGAACCTTCCAACTATGAAGAAGTGACAGAGAAGAAACAATGGAAGGATACTATGATCGAGGAGCACCATTCAATCATGAAGAATGATGTCTGAGATGTTGTTCCAAGACTAGAGGGGAAGTGTGTTGTCACTTCCAAGTGGATCTATAATATCAAGCATGCTACAGATGGCAGCATAGAGAAATATAAAGCAAGATTTTTGGCTCGTGGCTTCTCGTAGAAAGAAGGAATAGATTATGAAGAGACTTTTCCACCTATAGCCAGATACACTTCCATCAGATCAGTAATTTCTCTGGATGCGGTGATGAAATGGAAGAGACACTAGATGGATGTGAAGACTTCTTTCTTGAATGGTGTAGTAGAAGAGGAAGTATATGTGGAGCGATCACTCAGTTTTGAGACACATGATAGGGAGACTCATGTGAGTAAATTGAAGAAATACCTGTATGGTTTGAAATAGGCACCCAGGACATGATACGATAGAATTGACAGCTTCCTAACTAGTTTGGGCATTAACAAGAGTAAAGAGGATTCCAACCTTTACTACAAGTTTGAAGAAGGGAACCCAGTGATACTGCTATTGGATGTAGATGATTTGTTTGTAATAGGAGATGATGGGTTGATTGCTGATATGAAGAGGAAGCATGCTACCGAGTTTGAGATGAAGCACTTGGGCATGATGCACTATTTTCTAGGCATCGAGGTGTGGTAGATTGAAGATGGAATCTCCCTGGGACAAAGGAAGTATGTAGTAGATATCCTAAAGAGGTTCGGGATGATGGACTGGAAGGCCATGACCACACCTATGACATCAAACCTGAAGCTATTGAGTGATGCTTCATTAGATTCGGTTGATGATACGATGTATTGTCGGATGATTAAATCATTGATGTACCTGATGAACAGGAGACCGAGTATTTTCTTTGATGTGAACACATTGAGCCAGTTCTTGACAGATCTGATACATGTTCACATGATTGCTGCATAGCATATTCTCAGGTACCTAAAGGGTATAGTTGATTATGGGCTCAAGTATGAGGCAAATTAGAAGATTAATCTAGAGGGTTATGTGTATTTAGATTGGGTAGGAAGTGCCATTCATAGGAAGAGCACTTCTGGGTGTTGCTTTAGTATGGGATTAGGTGTGATCTCTTGGTTTAGTAGGAAGAAGCCCTGCGTGGCACTGAGTACAGCCGAAGCAAAGTATGTCGCAACTTGTTTGGCTAGTTGTGAGGCATTATGGGTGAGGAAGCTACTATCTGATTTGTTTGATCTCCAGTTAGATGCTACTTGTATATATTGCGACAACCAGAGCTGTGTGAAGTTATTGGAGAACCCAATGTTCCATGACAAGTGGAAGCATATCGATATCAAATACCACTATATCAAGGATATGGTATAGAGGGGAGCAGTGAAGCTCCAGTATGTTGTGACGGATGAACAAATTGCTGATGTGTTTACTAAGACATTAGCCAGAGTGAAGTTTGAGTACTTCCGAGAGAAGCTTGGTGTTCTCCAGATAGAGTTTCTTTCCAAGAGGAAGTGATGAGTTTGTGAGCCTTTCTGACATGGCAGTAGGAGGGGCCTCCCATGGTCAGATGTAAGTGTTGTGACCTTCTAACATGGTGGTACGATTGGCTCCTCCCATGGCCAGATGTAAGTGCAGTGCTATTTTGAGATGGCAGTAGGATTGGTGCCTCCCATGGTCAGATGTAAGTGTTGTTCCATTCTGACATGGTGGTAGGTGAGGCCTCCCATGGTCAAATATAAATGTAGTGGCCTACACCCAACATGAAAAAGGGTTGGCTCTGTAGAGACCCACATCCAGTATGAAAAAGGACTAGCTCTATGGAAGTACATCCAACATGAAAAATGGATTGCTCTGTAGTGACCTACATCTAGTATGAAAAAGGATTGGCTCTGTAGAGACCCACATCCAGTATGAAAAAGGATTGGATCTGTGGAAGTACCTCCACCATGAAAAAGGGTTGGCTCTGTAGTGGCCTACATCCAGTATGAAAAAGGACAGGCTCTGTAGAGAGCCACGTCCAGTATGAAAAAGGACTGGATCTGTGTAGGTACATCCAGTATGAAAAAGGACTGGATCTGTGTAGGTACATCCAGTATGAAAAAGGATTGGCTCTATTGAGGCCTACATCCAGTATGAAAAATGAATGGCTCTATAGAGGAAGACCTACATGGAGGCTAGCCCTACAACCAACATGAAAAAGGGATGGATCTGTAGAACTTTATTTGATGATAAGCATTGAGAGATAAAACCATTTAATCAAGATAGAAGAAGCAGTGATGATGATGATGATCCAGTGAAGATCCATCTTTGATGACGATATAGTGATGATCCAGAGAAGAAGACTTGTGCTGATGAATTGTGTCAAGATAATACCTTCCTAGTTAAGAGGGAGTGTTGATGTATTTGTAACTTCAGAATGTATTCATTTGTATATTTCATATATTGTATTTCATTAGTCCCCGATGTTCCTATCGAGAGATTCATTAATGTAATCAAGTCATGTAAAGTCATAGAAATTAACCCTGCTTTGTGAGTCAGGGGTAAATTCCCCATAGTTGTGGGGCACTAGGTTTATTAGACTCTCCCAGATAAGTCGATTCCAGTAAGTTATTGTCAAGTCTGAAACTAGTATAAATAGAGAGTGATCCTCTCTATTTATCACATACACTCACCCAACTATAATGCATAGGTGAGAGAGAAGAAGCTCGATCAAGTGAGAGAGAGAACAACTGTTGGAGATCATCTTTCTATCTTTGGGTTTTATTGCTTCCATTGGTGCTCATTTTATCTCTGAGGAAGTTGTGGGGTTTTTTCTTTATGGTTTGTCGAAAGATAAATCTTTGTGTATATTGTCTCTTGTGATTGATTTCTATGGACACTAGTGGAAATGAGAGATTAGTGACCACGAGACCAAAAATTTTGGTCGCCACAGTTTTTTTAAAGGGATAAATGACCAAAATTGATAATTCTAAGTGAGCTAACTAAAAACGACCAAGATAAATGACCACTTTTGGTCACGGGATAAATACCAACTAAAAACAATTAAGATAAATGACCAAATTTGATCAAGGGATATCTAGACTACAAATAACTAGACTACAATTGGTCATTTATTTGGTCATTTTTAGTTGTGTCACTCCAATAATGGAAAACATTACAAATTTGACAATGAATTTGTACATTTTACTAAATTCTAACACTGCAGATGGATTCAGAGACCCCCTTAAAAAATCCTATGAATCCATCTGCAGTGTTAGAATTTAGTAAATTGTAGGCCCCCTCATGTTTCATAGCTCGAATATTATACATACTTAATCATTATACATTTTGATTCAATTATTAAAATATTATAATCTTTTATATTTTTAAATTATCATAATATGATTCCTATCTTGAATCCATGGCTTAGGTTTTTATGTATTATCATTTTTGAATCCATATATATTTCACTATATACACAAGAGGCTCGGTGCTACTGAACACATCCACCAACATTTGAATCCATAAGGACCTCAATGGATGTCTTGACTAGCAACCCCCAACTAGAAAGGGGACTCCAAATCCATCTACAGTAGGGCATCTTAAGTCACATATTAAAGTCAAAGAATATTTATGAAAGACCCAACAAATGTATATACATATTAACTCACATAACCAAGAAATATTTTGTAAAATCCAATAAAAATAAATTTAGTAGAGACCCAACAAATATAGAAACATATTAATTCATATAACCAAAAAAAAAATTAGTATACCCTAGAGATGTTGCAACCAAATATAGTATACCCTAGAGATATAAGATGTCGTCTTTGTGTGCTTGTCCAAGAGATATAACCAATTTTATTCTGAGCCATCTCCCTGATTCTAACTTCTAGCGGTGAAGCACTAAAAAATCGTCATTTCTTAACTAGTTTTAGATGGAAGCCACTTAAGAATCCATCTCAGAAGAGCAGGTAGGTACAATAATGTGACTAACATGGATTACCACGGGCAAAGAGTGAATGAAAATATGGGAGTGCAAACGCCAGATTCTGGGTCAAATTACTATGAGGATTTGGTAAGAATATAAAATACTACTTGGTGGCCTAGCTAGTAAGTGACCTACTGTTATATGAATTTTTTTGGTTATATGAATCTTTATCGGCAATAGTTCATCATCTCTTATATCTAATTCATAGGCCAAGGTGGATTATAACTCTTTGCATTCTCCTCTCTTGGCTGGGTCTAAAATACTTGGCATGGCTGCAAAATCCGTCTTCAAACGAGCCAATTTCCCCTTCCAATTTGGGATTAACACGATTCAAACCTTGACCCACCTGGCCCCATTAAGTATATTCATAGATGTTATATAAATTTTAGTGATTTTGATTGAAATGGTGGAGGATGTCCTAAAGTATGTGAAGAATACCCCTAATTTGAAGGCCTTTACTATTTTTAGCATGATTCCTTATGGCATTGGAGTAGAATTCTATACCTTTGAAGGAGTCAACATGGTGCTTCCCCTGGAGCTTGTGGAAAATTAGAAGCATAAATTTGGGTGGATTATGGGCCTGACCATGTTTATCATTTCTCTTACCTCTGGTGCTTTCGGTATTTTGGGTTATTATGCATTTAGATCTGAGATGAGAGACATCATAACTTTGAATATGGGGAAAGTTTGGGTGACATTTCTTGTATAGTTGAATATGTTCTTGAATCTATTCTTCACTTTTATTTTGATGATGAATCACGTTCATGAGGTTGTGGATAGAAAGTTCAATGGAGGCCAGTATTCGCTCCTTTTGAGGTATGTCTCTATTTTTCTAACTATAAAGGAAAATAGTATATTTGTGTTTTCTCCCCATATAACACACAAAGAGGATAATCTATCAATAACAATCCAAGTATAAGTTTTGTACAAAGTCTTAACCTGCAATGATTGAAAAATGTTTGGAAGGTTATTTTTTAGTGCAATTGTAATAATAGAAAAATGAGATGTTTGCTACTCCTTCATGCTCTCCTGGATAGCTATCCTTCCCGGCTAGTTGAACAAATATTAATCGAGTACTCTATTTAGGTAAGAGGAATGGATTTTATATCAAGCCTCAAGAATCTATAGCCAGTCTTTTTCCTGGTCCAGCTGGGCATATTACTTACGAGCATGCCATCCATGCCTACCAGGCATACCAAGTGCACCCCACCTCAGCTTGAGTTTAGGACTATTCTTGATCACTTTCTTATGGGGTTAGGATTTGGACCCTATATTTTGAGTAATATCTTCATGATCACATAGGATCTTTTGAAGACATTCACCTTGAGTGTGATATGGGTGGAGTGATTCTTTATATATGTGCTTCCTGAAAGTTAGATATATGGGTGCTAGTATTGGAATGGATTTTCTCTGCAATTTGCCTTGATGTCCCCATCCATCGTATCCATGTATTTCTTCAGAAGGATATTCACGTCGTACTGGGTCTTCATACAAGTAATCAAATCCCTAACCTAATAAATGAAATTGGTGAAATTCATAGAATTAAGAGACCCCTCACCTGGTGGTCCTTCAAATAATATTGTTTATGAGGTAAAAGCAATTGGGGTATTGAATTGAAATAAGAGTTGCTACACAACCATTGTCATTCACTTGGCCATGAACCTATAGAAGTATAAATATAAAACCCATCCCTAATAATTTCCACCTATAGATTTTAATAAATAACTTAGAAAGAAATAATGTTAGAAGAAACGAAATGAAACCAATTATCCTTCAGTTTTGTCTTTAAGTTGGTTACATATCAGCTTGAATATGAAACATATGGAGCACCTTCTCTTTGATCTACATGTATTTATCCCTAGAGATGGACCTGCAATACGATACAATTGGTAAGGCTAGGTGGTATGGAGGATAGAAACATAGTATCGACGGTTCAAGATTTTTTGTTTTCTGCATTCCGTCCCTGGATGGGCAACTAATAAGTCCAATGGAAAAAAGGAATGGAATTAATGGTTCTTCCATATTCCTTCTCTTGAGGATTTTCCCTTACCCTTCCCATGATTATCGGGCACCTGCTCACCCGCGAGAACTAGACATCGATCTTCAAATCGATGGATAGTTATTTTGTGTGCGGGGTGAATTGGCCTTTGCTTTGCAATAGTTGATTTGGAGCCTCCAAAACTATCTATCCTTCTTGAGCTGGTCACTACTTGGTCGATGGTTTGACTATCTTACAAACTCTACATCCTCTTCCAAGTAATCTATGTAACGCATCGTTGGTTGCAGAGTTTTGGCATTTCTCTTTCTTTTGCTGGTCGATTATTATCACAATGTCATGAAACTTACATGTGTTTATATTCACTTATATGCAGTGTTCCAACCGAAACTGTTAAACTTCCCCGAAACTTACCTAGGATATATTCAAATTTTAATTTTTCTTAATCTAAATTTAAAAAAATTAAAAATAAATCATTAAATAAAATTATAAAACTTATAATTTTATAAAGTTATATAATAAAATATAAAATATAACATATAAAATATAAAAAAACAAAATATTAAAAATTAAATAATAAAAACTAAATATCTAATTTAAATTTATAAAGTTATATATTAAAATTTAAAGATATAAAAAAAAAATATTAAAAATTGCAGACGAGATGAGAGAGTGTCACTGTGGCTATGAGTGTTGCAGCAGGGAGCTTGTCACCGCGAGAGGGAGTGTCACTGTGGCTGAGTTTTGCAGATGGGAGCTTGTAGCCACGAGAAGGAGACGGGACTGTCACCAGCAAGAGGGAGCTGAGAGAGAGTTGGGGATGTTGCCACTAAGAGGGAGTCAAGACTGCAACTCGGCAGTTGCCATTGCTGCCTTCAACCATCATTGGGCCAAGTGGGAGTAGCTACAATTGCTCGTGGGAAAGGGGAAAGGATCCATCCAATATTGTTGCTAGTGTGGAAGGGTAAGGGGAAGTGGAAGGGGAAGGGATCCATCCAACATTGAAGAAAACCCTAATTTTTTGGGCATTTTGCAGTGGCAGAGAAGATTACAACCGAGAGACAAGTAAATTTTATACTAATGTATAGTATCATTATTTATTTTTTCAATCACATAAAATTCAAATTTGAATATTATCAAATATGATGTTCATGTTAATCATAGATTATAATATATATTATTAATATAATGATAATCTTGGTGAATCGTGTAATGTGTTTGAACTTTGAACTTTGCATTTACAATGCATGATTGTTGAATAATGAATGTAGTATTACTATTTAGTAATTCACTAATTTGCATGGGATGGTTTTCTATTGTTGGGATTTATTTTTTTCATATTTTTAATTCTTTTATGACTATCTCGTTTCCCATCTCCTTGAATTTCTTTAAACTTTGAGCTGGTCTCCACAAGTCACAAATGTGCTTCTCCGCACTCCCCCGTCCTGCCGTGCTGGAACCTTTGGGGAACATTGCTTATAGGTGGTTAACTGAATTATGGAGATGGGTAATATCACAATATTTACCTACCCATGTAAGTATCATAGTTCTGGACTCTGATCTATAGCTTTCAATAAAATCACTATATTCACTATTGATATGGACATGTGGATGCGGGTCACAAAAATGTTGTTATGACCTGCTTGATTATCATGCTGAAATGGTCTTCAAAATAATCAAATATCAATGATGGCTATAACTTATCAAATTATCAGTTATGGTACATGGATCGCTAACAGTAATATCCATGAAAATTTTATTTTTGTGGTTATGACATAGTTCTACTTGTGATTCCTGAATGGGCTTGATTCTTAACTCTATTTTATTTATTTATTGTAAATTTATTTTTATATTTTTTGTACTTGTTGTTTCCCTAATGTATCCTGATACTCGCTTTCAAAAAATTTGATGGATTTGCATCCCTATGGTCAGACCATGACCATAATGACGTGCTAATGGATACTAATTTTCCTTTTTGAAAATATGCTTTTCTATGTTATGGCATAGTATATTTTTTCATATTTCTTTACTGTTTTACAATAATTATACCTACACACATGTAGAACAAGGTTCATGATCCATATGTGTTTTTGTATGAAGCTCCTTCTGCACTTCCACTTTGGATTAGATTGATGTAGTCTTTTAGACTGGTTCCATTGACCTGCTTCATTTGTTGAACACTAATAATATCATCTTTTAAGCACTAACATATTTTCATCTCAATTTTTATTTTGATGCCTCTTTGTTCTTACTGGATCTAGAATTAGGACAAATCTATGCTCCTCTAGTGTTATCTAACATGTTTCCATAAGACCATTTATTGTTAGCATTCTATGACTACTTGTCATGTTATATATTCTTTATATTCTAGGTTTACTATTTTACAATGTACAGGGCTTGCAAAACATGGTGTCTACAATAGACATCATTTAGAAGTAGGTATTTAAACGGTAAATTTATGTACCTTCTCTTACTCTATAGCTCTCAAATTTATTGTTCAGGTTTGTCCTTTCCAAGTAACTTGCAGGATTTCTTGTGGGTTATCTAATTGTTGATTGAATGGTATTTATATTTCTCTTTAATGCGGACTTTATGGTTATTGTATGATAGTTACCTTTAATATCTACAATGATTTTATATTACCAACCCTCATTGGGATTCAAATCCAAATACTCAATACTCAAAGAGTCCAGAAGAATGAGATCAAGGTCCTACTCTTGCATGGATGTTCTAGTTTATTCCAATTGCCTTGTATTGTACATTGATATTGTGGATAAATTATTGCTGCCTTGGTCGTGTCCTCGGTGTTATCATGGCAAGGATGCATTCCATCATAGCATGACCATTTCAGAACAAATTGCTGCATGTCACATTCGACAGCAGATTTCTTGATTTGGGTGGTCATGTGTCTCGCTAGAGTTGTTGATTTATGAATTCATTGGAAATTGATTTTGAGCAAAATATGCATACATTTGAATTTCTCACAAGTTTGAAACAATATTAAAGTTTACAATTCCCAAGAAATGAAGTGTACAGATGAAAAAAAGTCATTTTGGATATGAGCAGACTATAAGACATGAATATGCAGAGTCATTACTGTACTATATTATCTGTAATATGGGCTGAAAATACTTCACTACAAGTTAGGAAATGAGATAGTTGTCAAGTGTTGCTACTTTTAATTAAGTTTATGTGACTCTATGATTTAATTGGTAACACTTATAAACCATATATAGGTGATGTACTTATTTTATAGTTTATGCTCAACAAAGTTCATACCTTAAGATGGACTTTTGAAACTTGTTAATGAAAACATTTGTTTGTGTTCTGTACTCTAATCTTGATGTTAGGAACCTAATTTTGTATCCAGTTCCATGGTTTTGTATTATTTACTCACATTGGGTTTATTATGATTTATATTAAGATGAAAGAGTCTGAAAATTTTTCCTTTAATGTATAATTGATACAGATTGTGTTGGAGAGCCACATATTCCAGTGGGTGATTGGTATTGCATTAATTGTCACCATCATTGTTGAAAAAGAAGAAAGTTGTCAGCTAGAAAACAACCAAAAAGGGAAGCATCTCTTGGGTCTTAGGAAAATCATTCCAATCACTGTACATGTGTTTTCAATGCCCCATAGAAAACAGTTGGTGGATGTGTACTCTGCAGGTGCAATTTGTATACATGTAAAAGGATGTGTTTTCCTTTAAAAAAACAGTTTTTAATAAGAATTAGAATGCAAACTATGTTCCAAATATATCCTCTGTTTATTTCAAATTCTAAGAGTCCTTTCTGGTTTTGATATACATCACAGAAACTTGAAACATCATAATGTTGTTTCTATCCATATACTCTATACACTTGTTTACAATATTTAAAATTTCTTATTTATTATATACAGACTTCCTAAGAACTACTTCAGATCCACAAATTTATTAACTTTATGAAAATGATGATTGAATTTAATATTTCCAAATCATATGTTTCTAAGTGACTCTTTCCAATGCTCCCAGTTCGTGGCATATTTTTTCCCTATTGGTTCTGCCCCTCCTTCAAAAACAAAAGTATTCAAACTCTTGTTCAGATATTCAAGAAAACCATCACAATCTTCTTCTACTTACATGAAAGTACATTAGTTTTTTGGAAATTGTAAAGTATGTATATTCTCTTTCATTGAATCCTTTGTATCCTTTGTAGAACCAGCACAAATTTTACTTCATTTGTAGAACCTCTTCATGAGAAATATCCATTAGTATCTGGACAGAATCAGGATTATAAATATTCAACTCTACAACTTTGCTCAAATGGAGTGCCATTGTTCTGCACTGCAAGAGGATGCAGACTTGCCCATTAGAGGAAATTTCAACTCAAAATGGGCCTCCTAAGGAAAATTAATAAAATAATAGTTAAAATAGTAAAATAATATTTATTAATTTTGGAGGAAGAAAAGAAAAAACTACTTCTTTTGTTCGTATTTTCGACATATCTCTTTGTGTTTTTAGTCAAATTTCAATTGAGAGAGCTTGCTGAATGTGGAATTAAATTCCGCATCCAATGAGTACCCACTTGGCATAGTTTTGACAGGACCCGATACCCTAAAAACAATAAATACCTAAAAAAACGTGATGATGAGTGGGTACCCCAATTATCATCACGTTTTTTCAGGTTTTTATTGTTTTTGGGGTAGAGGGGCCTATCAAAAGTATGCCAGGTGGGTACTCGTTGGATGCAAAATTTAATTCCGCATCCAACGAGCTCTCCCGATCAAAATTTGAGTAAAAACACAAGGAGATATGTTGAAAATATGAACAAAAAAAAGTAGTTTTTTTTATGATACCTATCCCCATTATAATATTAAAAAATTGTGTAAGAGGTGCTCCCTTTTTGAATTTTAAAACATTTTCATTGGTTAATACATGATAACATGGAATTTGTATTATTTTTGGAAGGCCCATTTTAAATTGAAATTTCCTCTAATGCATGTGTCTAAGAATGAGTATATCAGTGGAGGCTCTGGTATTGAAATAATAGGAGAAAATTGTGAAGCAACAAATGATGAGAATTCCAAGAGCAGTAGATATATGTATTATCAAAGTATGTTGGAAGTGAATCCTAGAAATCCACTTCTTCTCAACAACTATGTCAAGTTTCTGCATGAGGTAATTGATTACAAATACCATGCATTTATGAACTAGATATGAAATTGTACATTACATATACCATGATTTTATGAACTAGATATGAAATTTTATTTTTATGATTGAAAGATATCGATTCTCAAGTGGGTTTTGAGATATTGGATTTGATGTATTTATGGGTATCATATATTATATTGATTAGGTGTTACATGATATTGCGAAAGTAGAGGAATACTATGGAAGGGCGATATTGGCAAGCTTGGAAGACACAGAGATACTGTCACTCTATGCCAAGTTCACATGGGAAATACATAACGATGCAACTGGGGATGAATCTTACTTTGTTCGAGCAGTGAAAGCTGCCCCCGATGATGGTGAGGTCATTTGACGACTTTCACTTGTGAATTGGGCTATGTTGTTTTTTTTTCTTTAATATGCCTTTTATTGGGTTCCCTGATTAATTTTCCTTTGCCATTATTTTTGTTGTAGATTTGGATTTTGTCCATTCTGCAATTTCGACAATTGGTTTTACACGAGGGTTGATATTTTTTTGGGGGGCTGAGGGTAATGTCTAGGCAGTGCTCTGAGAATCCATCCTTTAATGGGATTCAAATTTATAATTTGAGCATTCATGGGCAGCTCTAATTATGCTAAAATACTCAATTAAAGAAAAATTAAAATGCCTTCCCTGTAATTTTATTAATTGAGTTTTAGTACATTTGATACCCCCTCATCCAGGCCCTTGGAGGAACATAATTAATTCCCATGTTTTCTCCCTAATATTTACAAAAAATCATCTACGTTGCAACACCACCATTATTGTGATTTGATCTTCAAAAACCCAATTAGGGTTGGATCCATTTCCTGCCAGCATGATACATTTGGGAAGGGTATTCATATAATTTTGTAGAGCTTATAGAGGGTCATAAGACACCATTCATTGAAGGTTAGCTAGTAGGATGGAGTTCATTTCAAAGCCAGTTGGACTTTTTAATAGGTAAGTGGATAATATTGAGCTCAAAATTGTTAGGTATGCAATGTAAATGGTGCATCCTTTTTAGTTTTATAAATCTGAACTTTGAAGTATCCTAATTTGCGATGTGTTTCATAAATTATGTGGTGTTTCCTTTTGTTCTCTCTCTTTGTTCTAGATCTTGCAATTCCAGTCAATTTTGGATAACTGAGAACATTTGAGACTGTTAGGATTGCTATTTGAATTCAAATGTAGAGCTGATATGCTATTTTTTTTAACTAGTAGATGCTTTTGTAGTTTGTAAATTGCTCTTAAGTTCTTGAATTCTAAAAATCAATCTAAAATAGGGTTGCTTAACAGACTATACTTTCAAAATTACAATGGATAATTTATGATACAATAAATTAGATGAACCAGTACATCCTATGAAATTATTCAAATGGTTGATGTGTTGGGAGAATGGAAAAGCATGGATTTTAGTCAAATTTAGTTTGATATAATTGTATCGTAATGGAATTGGTTGAAGAAATCATGTGTGAATAGGGAACAAATAAAAAAAAATCCATCTCAATTCAACAAGTAGCTCTTGCTCTAGGACTAGTACAAAGGTTATAATGTCTGGAATCCAATATAATTATTTTAGGGTCTAATGTTGTTTGGAAAACTTTTTTCTTTTATTACAGTTGTAATGGTGGTGTAGGGAACGTAGGTGTCAATGTTGTCTTGTTGCCTCTTTGACGTACTATTGAGTTTGTGGTTATCTATATGTATCTACCAATGGTGGCTATAAAAAAAACTTGCACTCATTGGAATGTTGTTAAAGACTTTAGATTGTAATTATTTACATATCTAGTGTCATCGATACAAAAAGACCAACATAGTACAAACTACAAAATAATCAATGATAATTGATGGAGCATGATTCCAAATATATAAAAAACCCATAGAGTACGATAAGGAAGTTAATTCCAAATAACCCAACTATGATATCTCAATCGAATAATGTCATAATCACTTATAATTTATAATTTTGTAAGTTATGAGTAATGAATGGTCAGCCTCATCTATATGATAATCATTCCCTTGCTCATGTGGGTGCTGTCCTAGTCCCACTTACATCCCATATACCAGGGTAGGTACACAATGCACACCATTGCCTCCCTCCTTTAGGTACTTTGTTCTTGAAGTATAAGATGTGACCTATTTGTAACATGTGTGTAAGGTGTACTGGAGTTGTTCTCGATGATGGATCCTTTAAGAAAAAAAAATTATTGGTGTTGTCTTTTGATACGTTCATAATACATCTTTACTGGTGTCATCCTTTTATAGTCTATATTCAGATATTTACTTTTACTTTGTTTCCATGTATGTTAATAAATAACCATGTAGTTTCCTTTCTTTCTATTCATTGTGTACCTTTTCTGAAAAAGGGGATGTTGATATGGTTTTCCCTTTAGATGTTTTTCTAATCATCCTTCAGATTTATCTGTCGTCTTCCTTTCTGATATAATATTATATTCTACCTTTTCTGCTTGATCTTAGATGTGCTTTAGAGAGAATAGCTTTGAGTATTTTATTCTGGCTTTCAAGCTTGGTCCTTACCTCCCATTGGAGCTCATATTCTTCAAACATTATCTTATGATATTTATCTTTTCTTCCTTTTCCTTTTGAAGGTGAAGTGCGATACTCCTTGGATTTTTTACTCTTACATATATATATTATGAGGAAACAGTGTGGGATCTCCTTTATTATTTCTAATTGAGGAGAGGTTGTTGTTATAAGTCGATATGCTACAACATCAAGGGAGACAAGGCCGCTAATATGAATGTGGATTTACCGCTGCAAGAATGAGACAACACCATGCATTCAGTGGTGGAGCATGCCCTCCCAGGTTTGAACGTAGGTTGTTGTGGCAACAATTGCTCCAAGTTGCTACTAGACTTAATCCTGATGGAGGTATGCGGATGTTACTCACACATGAAGGGGACTTGTTCCTACTTTTGAAACACACTCTCTATGGGTCATTCATCCTAAGAAAATTTTGTACTCCTTGGTAACGTTTTGATAAGGGTGGGAATGCCATCAAGGAATTAGGGAATGTCTCTCCTGTACCCACCTGAACCCTTGACCAAAATGGGAAATTCCTGGGAGTTGTTCCTATGTCCCTTGATAATCAAGGACTCCTCTCAGTACCCTACGATAAACCGTTTTCTGACCAGTTTAAAAAGAACAAAAATATAAGCATGAAAGATGGGGCCCACACCTCCAAAAACTAAAATCCTAAATAAAACACTAGATGAAACTCCAACTCCAAGCTTTTTCATTCTCATCTCATTTGTCTTTTGGAAATTGCCCAATTTTGCTTTCGCTTTGTATTGACATCATTTTGTACCCAACAATCCCTTTTACCTGCTTTTATGGTCATTTGTTAGACATTAATAAAATTATCTTGTCTTATCTACAGTCTTATTCTCATTAGTTGTCTCATTGTGTATTTGGAGCTGACCCTAGCTGTTTATAGGGCATATTTTCATATTTCTTATTACCTGTTTTTGAGCTATTCCTTTTGGGGTCTACTGCATTCATCATTCAACTTTTCAAGTGTTGCAAACTCCCCCATCCAGTTTCTTATATATTTAGATTTTGTTGGTTAAAACTCCAAAATGCATATCATCATCCATTGTGTGCACATTCTAGAGTTCAGGCATGTCCACACTCAACTGAACAAAAATTTCAAATCCTCTAGGCTTATGAAGCTTGTATCTTTAGAATCTATTTTCTGATTATTAACTTTACAAATTTGTACTATGTAGTATGACCCATGAGGATCAAGCTATCATGTTATAACATCGTTACTAGTAATGTTTTACAGGTTTTGGACCTTGGGCATATGAATATGCATATTATGATATTTTCATTTTTGTAATTGGTCCTTGCCACTTGGACTATATACATACTTATTTCTAAAAGTTGGTATTTTTGCAATAAAACATATTATGATATTTTTATTTCGTAGTTTGGTGAACTTAAAACAAAGTTTTTTTATTCTTCTGTGGAAATGATGAAATTTGTATTTTTATGTGTATGTGGTAATTGTTGTGAGTATTTTTATTGGCATTTTGTCTTAGTTGATACCTTTATTTCATGTTATACTATATACGATAGGATATATTAGAGCTTAATTTTTAATTGTTTTCCATAGGTATTTTATGAAGTGAAGTGTCCTCCAGTTTGTCCTTGTGGAGGTTCTTCTATTACAAGATTATTCTACACGTGTGTTTTTTTTCTTCATCAATTTGAATGTTTCTTCTGGTATTACAAAAGGTTGCACATGTTGTTTCACTTCATAAGGTGCATGCTTCTAGAGAGAATTCCAATTGTGTTGTAGTGACATTGTAGGAAAGCTTCTCTCACCTATGGAGAGGTATGAATGCAGGCTTAACATTGGAAGCTATAACTACTATAAGTGCCCTTGTAGAAAACATACTTTAGTAGTATCCCAAATATTAGTTGGTTTTTGTTTTCATTTTTGTGGAAAAACAAATTGTTAAGTGTTGTAGATTATGGTGTTTTTTTGCAAAGAAACGTAAAATACACAACCAAGACAAAAGAAAGACGCTCGTGTGTAAAATATGAGAAAGTAAAGTTGAAAAATTGTTAAGCACTATAGATCATGGTGTTTTTTTGCAAAGAAACATAAAATATACAACCAAGACAAAAGAAGGACGCTAGTGTGTAAAATATGAGCAAGTAAACTTGACACATGTAATGAAGAACAATGGTGAAGTGTATACAAAGTCTATTGCATTTGCTCGGAGTTATACTTTGTATAATTACTTTTGTTTGAGTTCTCTTTTATCTTCAAACCCAGTAAAGAGTATACAAAGGCTTTCAAACTTGCTTGTAGATATATTTTGTATATAGATACTTTTCTTTGAGCTATATTTTATGTTCAAAACCAATACTGTGTATAGATACTTTTGGTTTTCAACATATATTTTGTATGGACACTTTTGTTTAAGGAGTTATCATTTATGTTCAAATCCATTGCTCCAATGTTGTGTATAGATACTTTTATTTGTTTTTAAATAGTTGTGTTTAAAAGATAGCTTCACTACTTTATTGAAAACATATTAATTTTCTTGCAGAGATGGTAACCATGGGTTGACAACATTTCATTTTACCACTTTTTCAAAAACATGCAGTTCAGTAGTGGATTAAATATATGGGTATAAACTCGTTATTTTTTAAACTATTGTAAGTATGAGTTTATAACATTTCCTTTCCTATATGATGCAACTCCTTTGGGTCAAGTATATGGTTATAAATTACTTTTCTTTATTTTAAGTATAATCACTATTTCCTTTTGTTGCCTTGACCTAACAATGTGGATTTTTGATCCAATGCTGATATTTGCGTTCTAATCAGAAGGTTAACTTAACAGTTCTACCAAATATAAATGTGAAGTTACAACTTGAATGCATATGTGAGTTCTTGCTATCATGCTATTACAGTTTGGATATTCTGCTATTTTAAATTGAAACAACCTGGTCATTTAAAATGTCTCATTATCAAAACAACACTTCTCTTGAAGGTAGATTGTTGTAAGAAAGTACGTTGTTGTTTTATGTTTTTTTAGATTGATTTTCATTCATTGATCACATAGATATGGTTGGGAAAAAATTACTACATCACTCCCTTGACTATTGATTATTGTGAATGAGGATAGCATAGACTATAGTACCCTCCAATAGATAAACCTCTTATGCTCAACATATCTGATGAAAACAAAATTATCTTACATCTTTCAACACAACTAAGGGTTTATGATTTTGGTTTTGAAGTAAATGAGGTATGCATGTATGTATTTGTGTATATATTTACATATTTATTAAGTATCTATTTCCTCTATTCTTTGCCAAGTGCAGGTTGCTTGTCACTTGTTTCATTTGACCAAAGTAATGGCCTATGTAGATTATTATAGTGAGTGTTCTTTGACAAATGGTGTTCTCAACATCCAAAGATGTATCGAGCCCGAGATCATGATTTATGTGCTTCCCAAATAAGTTGGAAGTTCTAAGGTTGCTACCTTTAATGGTTGGGGTGCGAAATATGATTCATTCTAGTTTTGTTATGGTACATGTAATATTTTGTAACTATAGTCAAGTGGCTAGTTGAATTTGTAAATGCTTTCTACTATAGCGCACTCGAATTTATGTCTAGTTAGTGAGGTCTACTAATCCAAACACCTACATTCAATTATTTGATAGTTATAATTAAGCATGATTGTTGTAATTTAATGTAGTAAACTGAATTGTACCATTGCAATTAGTTGTACTTAAAATATACGATTGCACAATGGTTTTTATTTCTCATACACCAAGTAACTACATTAAAGATAATACATTAATGTGTTTTGAATCTTGATTGTTTTGGATTCTTAATTCGAATTTGTTAAATTAGAATTTCCTATTTTGCACATGAAATTCGTTGTTGTTGTTAGGTATTGAACATTATAAATAATTTGCTCATTGTTTTTATACTTTACAGTTCATTGTTTTTCTTCTTTACAAGTGATATTTCTTTATTGGATTTTGTAGGAGTGAACTTTATTAAGTGGGCCATTGAGTATGAAGAGCTTCTTGCTGAGTATTTTTCATTGAGTATAAAGAACCTGTTGTTGACGGATTCAAGTTGCTAAGTATGGTTTTGAAGCTTCCGCAGGATCTAAGTATGGCTTAGTAGCTAAGTACAAGTGGGATGGTTTAGCCATTGTAATATTTTGAAAAGTCATCGATGTACTAGGTGATTTTCATGTAAAGTTATATGGAGATAGTTTTTGAGAAAACTCATATTTATTGTAATACTTGACATTTCATATAATATAGTTTGTGAGGTTAAAACTTATATTGTTGTACTTTATATTATTTATAAGTGTTGTAATTAACTAATTAATGTGACATTGCATAATGCACATGTGTATGAGATGATGATAAATAATGTATGCTTATTTTTTTAATTTAAAAATAATATCATATTAAAATTTTATATTGATTAATAATGGACACCATTAAAACTACTAAAATATAATAACCACACATAAAACAACTAAAAATGACTAAATTAGTCACCAATAAATGAGATTAATGACCAAAATTCGCATATAAAATGACCAAAAAATGAGAGATATGTGACTAAATAATGAGATATAAATGACCAAAAAAATGACCAAAATTCACATATAAATGACAAAAAACCAGTTTTGGTGGCTAATTTACGATATTTTATTACGCGACCAAATTTGGTCATATTCTAGCTTGTAATGTGGTCATATAGTTGGTCATTGATTCAAATATATGACCAAATGACAAGCTATAAATGACCAAAATAAAAATGACCAATTTTTGTTGTGTAATAAAAGACCGTAAATTAGCCACCATCAATCACCAAACCAAAAGTGGTCATTGATATGTGGATTTTGGTGATTTTTTTGGTCACTAATCTCTCATTTTCCACTAGTGGCATGTTATTCTCTCATATAAGATCGTAAGATCATATTGTCAAATTGATAAAAATATAACAACCTATGGTGGGGTGGAACATTTCTCTTCCATAACCAATTGCTTGAACAAATTCCATTAAAAGATAAGTGTTTCTACTACCTCTTATTATGTTTAATTTATGTGTTATGAATAACTATTAATTGTGTGAAATTGAATGAATAGACCCAACATGAATTGTTCAATTAGATGCTTGAAAATAACATGAAAATGATTTTATTGTTGTGCATGGTTTTATTGTTATTCATGTTACAAACATGTTGGTAACTGCATTCTATGTGTGTGAATTAATAAGGTTTAGTTATATTGTGTATGCATAATATGCATTTGCACATGAATTTATATGCTAAGAATTTCTCAATATGGCCTTGGGGGAGAAATTTAGAACCTCTACACAATTCATGTTAGCTATGTTGTCGTATGGATGGGAGGGGACGTGACAAAGTGGTATCAGAGCTAAAGGTTCCAACAATTAGGACGTTTGCGCCAAAATACGCACTTACAGTCATAAATAAATAAAAAGCACATAGAGTGTTGATGGGTGTTTAGTAGATCATGTTTTAAATTGATGACTAAAAATGAAAATATTTAAATATTGTAGAGGATCACAATGTTCCAGAGAGATCATCGGGAGATTTCCAACAATATTCATTTTGTTAAAAAACATACTTAGGAAATGAAAGATATTGGCATGAGAAGTTGATAGTAATATGGGACTATTTTCGACTTCCGACTTCATATATCAAAATAAAAATGTTGGAAGTTTTGTGTTATTACCATATGGATGGTGTCGAGGTGTCAACGTAGAAGTTCCAACAACAGGGTGTCGATGTTGCAATTTAGGATAAGGACTGCATAGTAGTTTAGTGGTGGAGCTTCGACTTCTGACTCCTAATGTATGGAAGGAAGTATTTAGAGTAGAGAAGTTGGGTTATTAATATTTGTAGTTCTTTCAATAATGCCAATTTATGTCTATTAACATACGGAAGGTAGTAGTAAATGTGGCAGGAAGTTTTGAGGGTAAGTAGCAGCACAACATCACGGATGTTGCGCAAAGTCTGTTAGAATATTTAGACACTTAGGAGTTAGTTAACATCAATTTGTGTATGTCAATCTCTATTGACTTGCAATTCCACATATATAACATTGATGAACCTAATAAAGCTTGGGAAAAGTTGGAATCTGTGTTTGGTAAACACAATGAAATTTGGGGTCATCAACTTGAGAATGAGTTGATTTCCTTGAATCCAAATAATTTTTCATGCATTCAAGACTATTTATCTGAGTATAAAACTCTTAGACTCTTATGTTCATAATGCAAGATTAAGAAACAATACAAACAATGTATTTATCATATTCTTTCCAAACTTGGACCTGCATATTCTGTTTTTGTATCTACATTCTACTCCATGAAAGAATCCTTGACTTCAGCTAGCTATCAAGAACCTAGCCTTGAATCCTTTTGTGATTCCTTAATTAGAGAGCAAGATAATCTCATTCATCTTGGAATAATTAACAATGCAGATACATCTTGGAAAGCCTTATTGTCCCAACAGAAAGAAAAGTCCAAGCCTCCCAAGAAAATGAATTTCCGCAATAATACGCAAAACAACAAGGGTCCCAAACCCTCTCAGTTAGCTCCTTCTTTAGAAAATGACAAAGGATCCAAGCAAAAAGGAAAGAAGACTGAGCGTCATTGCAATTTTTGTGGGAAAGATAATCATGATGAATCTAAGTTTTTTAAGAAGATGGCAGCTTTGGAATCAGCAATGGAGAAGCACCACATCAGCCTAGAATTGTCTTCAGAATCTAAGTCTCATGGACATGCACTTTGTACTTCTGGTTACTCTTATACTGCATCTTCTTCTTCTACTTCAATTGAATGGCTCATTGATTCTAGAGCATATTATCATATCGCTAAGGATAAAGCCATGTTTTCTACTATGCATGAATGTAACACCAAACAAATATTTGTTGGTGATGATAGATCTCTAAGTGTTGTAGGATCTGGAATAGTTCCAGTAGAAAATGGTCATTTCAGTGATGTACTATGTATTACAAAAATTTCCTGCAATTTGTTATCAGTCTATCAAATTACTCATTCAGGTGAACGTAAAACTATGACGTTTACACCTCGCCAAGTTGTAATCAAGGATTTTAAAAATCCTCAAAATATCCTTGCTACTAGAACTATTGATGATATTACTAGGTTGTACAAATTTAACAACTTTGGGTCATCACCTTTTCCTTCAGTTTTTGTTGCTCATAGTGATAACTTGAGAAATCTTCGGCATGAGCGATTTGGTCACTTAAATTATCAGTCATTGCAACAACTATGTAAAGACAATATGGTGACTGGTCTGCTGCTGGTATCTTGCAAGGATGGTGTTTGTTCTGGTTGTATACTCGAAAAACATCATTGGGACAGTTTTGACAAACGTGCGTCTTGGCACGCCTCGGTTCCCTTGGAGCTTGTGCATAGTGACTTGTGTGGCCCTCTTACATCTGCTTCCTTTTCTGGTTTCAAATATTTCTTAACTTTCATTGATGACTAATCTAGATGCACTTGGGTTTAATTCCCAAAACTTAAGAGCGAAGTATTTAACATGTTCTTAGCCTACAAGGCTCTTGTTGAAAAACAATCTGGTCATCAAATTATTAAGTTAAGATCTGACAATGGAGGAGAATATGTTAACAACAAGTTCACTACTTTTTGCACCGAACAAGGAATCCAACAACAGCACATTGTTCCATATACACCACAACAAAATGGTGTAGCTAAAAGGAAGAACCACACTTTAAAATATATGGCTAATTGTATGATCCAATCTAAGGGACTAAGTCTTTAATATTGGGCTAAGGCCATAAATTGTGCAAATTACATAGTTATTCACACACCCACTAAAGTTTCACAGGGTATAACACCGGAAGAAGCATGGAGTAAAATTAAACCAGATGTAAGTCACTTTCGTGTGTTTGGTTGTGAAGCATGGGCTCACATTCTGGATGAAAACTGGAAAGCATTGCAGCCTAAAAGTGAAAAGTGCATATTTGTTGGATATTCTGAAGATGTAAAAGGTTATAGACTTCTTCAGCCACATTCTCATGATATAATCATTAGAAGAGATGTTAAATTTGATGAAAATATCTTGGCCTGCGAGCCTAACTTGGTGGGTGTGACATCTTTGGCCTGCGAGACATCTTCCAGCTTCCTTGATAGGTTTCCAACTCCATTTTCCAGATTATGACAGTGAGGATGAAAATCCACCTCTGCATGCTCATGTTCCTCCAATTGCACTAGCACCAATACTTCCTTGATGGGTCCGTCCAACATGTGAAGTAGCTGGTGATCTTGTCAGTGATCCTAGAGATCAACGTCGAACACGTTCTCAGTTTCAGCAAGCCTCTTCTCTTTTGGCTCAAGTTTCCGAGAATCATGATCTAGAAACTTTTGCAGAAGCTTTAGGAAATCTAGATTGGGATGCAGCTATGGATGAAGAATATCGTTCCTTAATGGCGAACAATACTTGGCATCTTGTTCCTCTTCCAAAAGGAAGAAAGTTGTCATATGTAAATGGGTCTATAGAAATAAGTATGCATCAGATGGAAGTGTTGAAAGACTTAAGGAAAGGTTAGTTTCCAAAGGTTTTTCCCGAGTTGAAGGGATTGACTACAATGAAACCGTTGCCCCTGTAGCAAAAATGAACTCCATCTGCCTTGTTCTTTCCCTTGTAGCCTTACATAACTGGGAAGTCCATCAAATGGATGTCAAGTCTGCCTTCTTACATGGTGATTTACATGAGAAAATTTACATGGAACAACCTCATGGATATGTTCAGAATAACTCTAGCCTTGTTTGTATCCTGAAGAAATCCTTATATGGCCTTAAGCAAGGTCCTAGAGATTAGTATGCCAAAATGGATAGCTTTCTCCTTGACACTCGTTTTTCTAGATGCCATTCTGACCCCATTGTCTATACCAAGAAAGTAGGAAACCATCTCATCATACTTGTTCTTTATGTTGATGATCTTATCCTTACTAGTAGTGACCCTAACCTTATAACCCATGTGAAATCTAGTCTTAAGCAAAATTTTGAAATGTCAAACTTAGGACATTTGCATTATTTTCTTGGTCTCCAAGTCTTGCAAACCAAAGAAGGAATCTTTCCTTCCCAGTCTAAGTATGCTTGTGACCTTCTTCGTCGCTTCCACATGGAAGATTGTAAACCAGCCCCTTCTCCCTTCCAGTCTGGAGTCATACTTTCTGCCACTTGTACTTCCCATGAAGTAGATGGCAGCTTGTATCATCAGCTTGTTGGTAGTCTTTTATACTTGACTCATTCCCATCCTGACCTTTCCTTCGTCATTGGTCATGTTTCCCGTTATATGCAAACACCTCATGAAAGTCACTAGAAATCAACAAAAGGAATACTTCGATATATTCGAGGTGAAATTCAGTTTGGGATTCATTATGGTATAGGGGGGAAACCCTTGTTGGTTGGTTTCACTGATTCATATTGGCCTGGTGATCTTGATGATCGGAAGTCTACTGTAGGCTATGTTTTCAGTATGGGATCTGGACCTGTCACTTGGGCTTGTAAGAAACAACAAGCTCTTGCTCTTTCTTCAGCAGAAGTAGAATATCAAGCCACAGTTCATGCCAGTCAGGAAACTTTATGGCTTCGATATATCCTTTTAGAGTTTGGATTCGAGTAGCAATAGCCTACTCCACTTTGGTGTGACAATCAAAGTGCCATCAGGCTTACCAAAGATCCAGTTCTACATCAGCGTAGCAAACACATTGAGCTACACATGCACTTCATCAAAAATCTTGTTCGTGATGGTGTTGATGAAGTGATCCATTTCCCTATAGATGATCAAGTTGCAGACATCTTCACCAAGTCTATTACAGAAGCGAAGTTTTCTAAACTTCGGTCTATGTTAGGAGTTCAGGAATGTGTCCTTAAGGGGGGATAGGCTCTAATTCCTCCTTCCTTCTCCTAATAGTGTCACTTTTGTAAATACTTCAATCCTATCGCAAGTTGTTCTTAAGGGGGGATGTTAGGATATTTAGAGACTTAGGAGTTAGTTAAGATCAACTTGTGTAATATATCTATTAGGTAAAAGTGTGTTTCTTTAGTATGCATTTGTACATATTCTAATCCGATGGTCACGATATGTTCTAGAAATAGAGTGATCTAACGGTTCAACATCTCTTAGATCATACCTACCATTGATCCATGGCTTAACACCTGATTGGTCTATGATCTCTATTTAAAGAGCATAGAGGGTCCTTGGCTATTTGATCGATTATGAGAAGCTCATGTAACTTTCTTTCTTTTGCATAATAAATTCCTCCAAGTAGCTATTTGGCTAGGGTCGTGGATTGTTTCCCTCTCGAGGGTTTTAACCACATGATGAACATCAATGTGTAGATCTGTGATCTATTTGTGTGAAGCAGTATCTGAAGGTGTTCAATCTTTTGGGAGTACCCTGTGTACCCAAACACAGTCAAAGATACTGTGCAAGGCGGAAGACGGTGTGTAAGGTAGAATGACCATGTTTTGTAAATTTTGGTTATATTTTGTAGATTTTGGTCATTATTTTGTAGATTTTGGTCCAAGTAGTTAGGATGATGACTTAAGTAGACCTCTGATGTAAAGGCGCAAGCCCATAAGTAGATCTAGGATTGTAAATGTTGACATCTTTGGACTATTGATAATCTAAAGATAAAACCTTTGTAAGGGATGAACTGAAGAACTATATTTGGAGACCTATTTTTTTGTTGCGAAGTTAATATGACATGATGGGAATTGGACAGAAAGATTGTGTCTTTTTTAATCTTCCTTTTTTCTAGTTTTGTACGATCTAAATGTGAATAAATACTGTATTACGTTGTGTATCTGTGAATGATGTGATGCTTTTCTCTGGTGAATGATGATATCTTGCTAGATCTATTTATGCTTCAATATCTCTATTTTGATCTAAGTATATTAATATAATCCACTTAATATGATTTTGTTAAGGTGTATCCCAATACTTGATCTAATAAATAATGCTGCAATGGGTTAACAGAAGACACACAATCCTCCTTCTTACTGCAATAAATTGGTTGTGACATTTCCCCCTTGAACATCTTGGGTGAGACTTCATTTTCTCAGTAGGTGTTGCTAGATGGGGTAAAACCTATCTGGTCCTATGCTTAGGGAGATCATTGTGTTTTGGGTGTCGAAAGTGACTGAACCCCTGTCGATGGATATGTCTCAACAAATGGTTTCATTTTCGGGACCTTAGTGCGAAGGAGAAGGAGTACATGTTGTGGCATCTGAAGAGACCGGAAATTCAATACTGGTTTTACCAGAAGGCATGGGAATTTGTTGAGAAAGAGAATCAAAACCCTAGAATAACAATGCACAAGTGGTTGGAGAGGAGCCTATATTCTGATCTACACAAGTAGTTTTTTTCTGAGTTTTTGATCATCTTGTATGAGTGGTTGGCATGATTGACCTATCAGAAGACAAATTTCCAAGGAGGCGAACCAAGTGGCTACACCCCAAAATTGATCCAGCAGCTGCAGAAGGTAGACAACAAAGCATTGAGGGATGTTGAAGTTTGTCTTGACAGCATCTTGGAGATCTATATCACCGACTTCATGGTTGAAGCAGTTAAATATTATAATGAAACAAAAGGGATTTCTTTAATGGACCAATAGGTAGGTTTCTTTTATCTATGCAGTTGTCTATTAAGATGCTCATTTGTGAAAAATAAATATTAAAGATGAACTTTGAAGAGTAAATCCCTTGTGTACAAAGGATGCAGGTATCGCAGAGACAAGGGCTAGATGGAATTATATGGGGTAGATGGATGGAAGTTGTAATGGGACTATGAGCGAAGTTGAGGAAGGAAGTAGGATTACGCAAGGAGGAGCAAGGTTTTGGAAAGGGAAGAGGCAGAGGATAGGAAAAATTCCTACTACAACAAAAAATCAAGGCCACGAGAAAAGAACACACAGGACTAAGATACCCTAAAAGGATGAAGGATATGACCAGGCTACGCCCGATCCTGAGGAAAGACCAACTAAGAGAAACAACACACCCACACTTACATACACTACACTGCACTCAGGAAGAAATACTAGCCCCACTTTGACTTTTTCAACATGTCAACAAGACTCTAATAGTAGCAGATAAACAATTGTAGGAACTTAGCCCTAGAATAGTGGGTGATGATGTGAAGCTCCCCCTGTTTCATGGGAACAATACTAAGGATCTTGAGCAATGCTATTTTCTTTATGAAGAAGTTTGGATGGTAGAGAAAGATGACGATGACGACGTTGGAGATGACCCTCTGGGGTCACGCAATAGATTGGTATATGAAATTAGTACAAGTTCCCCCAGGGAATCTAGCGAAGACTCCAGATGAAATTAGAAAAGGCTTGATTGAAGAGTTTAGAAAGAAAAAATCTGAGGCGTAATACATCATAGAGTTGAAAGAAATTAAGCAGTACCCAAATGAGATTGTTTGAGATTTTGATCAGCTATTCAAGACGTTGATGGAAAGAGTTTTGATATGAGTAACATTCAACATAAGGAATGATTCATTGCGGCATTAGTACCGCATATTAGAATTCCTTTGATGCAGCACAATATTGTGACATAGAGAAAATCTCTAGAGACCATGATGAAGTTGGAGGCTTCACCTATTGGTGAGAATGGAGTTGGGATGACTCATATTCAGTCTCAACTAGAAAACTTGATGATCCAGTTGTAGGATATCAAGAAGGGGAAAGAGTAGTGTGAAGATATATGGTGTACTCGATGTCGTGCAGGAGGACAACATAAATATCAGTGCCTAGATTTTCAGAACTACCTACTTTCAGGAGCTCCAAATCCACTAAGTTAGGGTGGCATGTCATGGTGCCACATCTACCAAGTTTACTGGCATCGACATGAATATTGTGGGTACATGTAGAAGATGTTAACAAAACCGATGAATTTAAATAGCATGTTCTATCGATCAGTTGGGAATGAAGTTAAGGATTGTCACACATATGATTTTCTCCAGGATAGAACGATGGACATGTACTACGTAAAGGGAGAATATTATTAAATGATGCAGCAACCACAGATGGTACAACCGCATCCACAGTTTGTACCTCAGCCACAACCAAAGTAGCTGTTTGTGCCACAACCATAGTTTTCTCTGCCACCTCCATAGTAGAACCAAATGCAGATGGATTCATAGTAGCCACAATATGTCCAATAGTAGATGAATCCCCCACAACAACAAAAAAATAATCAACCGCAGTATCACCATCAAGGAGGATTCCTAGGAGGAAGAGGAGGAGGTTTTGGTAATGGAGGAGGCTGAGATCACAGACCTATTATATGTTATAATTGCATCTTACTGGGACATTGTCAGCAATACTACCTGAACATGCAACCCAGTGTACTTATTGTATTTCTATTAAGAACACTATTTAGAACTATCCGCAGTTGATCGTGAAATGGCCGACTAGGAACATTCCACAGTTGCAGAACCAGAACCAGAACCAGAACCAAATTCAGAATCAGAACCAGAATGTGAACAAACCAGTGACTCCACCACCGAAACAAAACCAAGGGCCGACAATTGCAATGATCTCAGTAGAACCCAAAATGTAGGATTCTTCTGTTGCTATCATTACTCGTGGAGGTGCGACAACAGGAGAGGATAGCCCGTTTCCACAAATTTGGTTGGATAGAAAGAAGAAAGTACAGTTCAATGTTGATGGTAAGAGGGACATATTATTTGAAGCATGCCATATGATAAGGAGATATCTGGGTATGTTTCCCGTTTATGAAATGCCACATGCGTTTTACTCAACTTTGGTAGAAGGACCATCACAACAACATGGTACCTTGCTAAACTTCTTTGAAATTTGTTTGTTGTTGGAAATAGACCGTGATGCGCCTGCCGAGATTATGAATATTTTGCATCGATTGGAGAAGGGACGGAAGGAGTCCATAGTCAACTCCCTGCATAAGAGTAAAAAAAGGAAAGAGATGAGAATGAACATTCAAATTGGGGATTATGAGGTAGATTCAGTAATTCTAGATCTAAGCTCGGATGTCAACATTATGACAAAGCAAACATGGTAGAAGATGGGGATCCCATAGTTGGTTTGTTTCACTATATAACTTCAACTAGCTAATAAGGCCAAAGTAACACCTATTGGGAAAGTTCTATGTCTCGCGGTGGACATTGAAGGGATGAAGACTTATGCCGATTTTGATGTTATTGAATTTGTTGATGGTGGTGGATCATATCCTTCCCTTTTGGGGATTGGATGGACCAATGACAACATAGTGATGATTAATTTCAAAAAGTGCATGATGATATTTGAGGATGATGTCATTAGATTCATATCTCTGATGGACCCAAATTAAGGAAGAAGATACGTCAAACTGGTTAAGGAAGAAGTTTTTGTAGGATGGGATAACACATATAACATCTTAGAGGATTATATCCATCCAACTCTCGATAGATAGGACGGTTGGTGCAACTCTATCTCTGCATATTTAGACTCTGATGATTCTTTAGAGAACTGGCAGAATCAAATGCATGAGGTATCAATTCAGAAGTGTAGCCTCATTACATAGATGTTGTCTCAAGTTGCAATTGAGACTGTTGAGTTTCTAGTATATGAAGGACTTCCTTAGTTTTCTGAGTTTCTAGTTGAATTGAGGATAATGTGTCATACCATAGATATTGTTGGTGTTGTAAGAAGCATTGAAGGTTACCCAACCATGTTGGTGGGTGACACATAAGAATTCGATCGATTAATGGTCACAGTGTTGCAGGTTGATGACACTTCGCTTTGGTGAGGCATAACAGTATCATGCAGAAAAGTATGATGGGAAAATGGATCGCAACGAGCATTTGATTGCATGTCAAACCATGTGGGTATCGCAACCAAAGGATGAGTGGGTACATGCCTTTGTACACACGTTGTATGAAATTCCATGACAGTCGTATGTGTCTGCTGAGTTGCGAAGAGAACTGATGACCTGGGAGGAGTTGTTGACCTGCTTCAGTTAGGTATTTAGTTTTGTGGATACCAATCCTATTGTTTGTAGTGCATTGCAACGCATATACGACATTGTTTTAAAGGTAGTTCCACTTGCACATCCAATGGATCCACACGAAATATGTCCGATGGAGTCGATGATGGAGTGCTATAATGTAAAAGGAGGACCGAATGATGGTGATGATCCAAGGAACGTCAATATTCTAGATGCAGAAGGTAGTCAACATATCACAACACCCAGTGTACCAATGGATCCAATGCATCAACCATTAAAAATTCAGAAGGTCAACATTGGAAAAGAGGAACAAACTAAGTTTGTGAATGTTGGGGACTACATCGATGGATAAGCCATGGAAAAGTTCACAGATCTATTACATGAGTTCAAATATTTGTTTCCTACAAATTTTTATGATATGAAGGGGAAATTGGGATATTTTGGAGTGATGGAGATCCCACTGAAGCCATATGTAAAGTCTGTGAGGAAGAAATTGTATCTCTTGAATCCGTGATACAAACAAAGGGACAAGGCTGAGCGCGATAGAATGATGGATGTTGGGATCATTGAAGCAGTTGAGGAATTAGAATGGATTAGTCCCATGGTGGTGCAAGATAAGAAGACAGGTGAGGTTGTGATTTGTATTGACCTCCGAAAATTGAATGATGCATGTCTACATGATCCATTTTCGACACCATTTACTGATGAGGTATTGGACGGAGTGGGAGATCAAGAAATCTATTCATTCGTAGATGAATTTTTTGGCCATCACCAAATTGAGATTGCTAAGGAGGATTGACATAAGACATCCTTTGTTACTGAATGGGTATGTTTTCAGTATACTGTGATGCCATTTGGACTAATGAATTCTGCTACAATATTCTCCAATATTATTGTCGCTGCTTTCAAGGATTTTATTCAGAAGTTTCTGGTAGTTTACATGGATGACTGGACAGTATATGGATTGATTACGGACCATTTGACGAACCTATGACTGATTCTAGAGTGATATAGAAAACATCAGATCGCACTAAATTCAAACAAGTGCATTTTTTGTGCACCATTTTGGATGTTGCTAGGGAATATTGTTTGCAAGACCCAACCAAGATTGCGCTGATTTTGAACTTGCCATCTCTTACAAATGTAAAGAAACTTTGAGAAACATTAGGCTATACATGATACTACTGCAAGTTCATCTGAGGTTATGTCGTGATCACAACCCCTATGGAGAAGTTTCTAAAGAAGGATGTATTATTTTTATGGAGTCAGGAGTGTCAGGGATGTTTTGGCACACTACATGAAAATATAGCTTTTGCACCAATACTCATTTTTTCGTATTGTATGAAGGAGTTCCATGTTCATGTCGATGCATCATCCACTGCACTTGGAGTAGTTCTGGCATAGCCAGGTGAAGGTGACATTTATTACCCGATTTCTTTCTTTAGTCGAAAGTTATATTCTGTGCAGAAAAATTACACTACGAGAGAGAGGGAAGGGTTGGCAATGGTATATGTGTTGCATAAGTTTCAACATTACCTATTGTGAGGTCATTTCAAGATGTTTACAGATCACTCTGCTTTGAAATAAATGCTGAATAAGATTGTGTTAGTGGGGAAGATATGTTGTTGGCTTCTTCTCTTAGAAGAGTTTGATTTTGATATAATTGTGAAGCTAGGTCACTTGAATGCAGGCCCAGATCACTAATCACAGATTGAGAAAGGTGAATAATCAACGAACATTGAATATGGATTGCATGATGCACAATTATTCAAAGTTGACATGGTTCATGACTCCTATGACTAAATAGTTCATTTTTTGGAGATGGAAACAACACTAGGAGAGCTTACTAGAACTGAGAAGAAGTAGTCGGTTGTTCGAGCCATGGATTTCCAGTTGATTGTTAGACAAATCTATAAGTTGGGACCAGAGGAGATCTTATGGTGATGTGTCGCACCCCATGAATAGGGGCAGGTATTGGAAGATGCACATACGGGCATTGCAGGAGGACACTACGCAGGTCACACTACTACTAGGAAGGTTCTCTAGGTAGGAATTTGGTGGACAACTCTAAATAGGGATGAAACAAACAATGCATAGACTTGCGATGTTTGTGAAAGGATTGGAAAACCGTCAAGGATGGATGCGATGCCGCTAGTACCCCAGGTGACATAGCAACCATTTGATAAATGGGAAGTGGACTTCATGGGACTAATCAACCCACCTAGAAAGAGAACTGGTGCACGATACATCATCACAGCAATAGACTGTCTGATGAGATGGGGGAAGGCCCCACCATTTATAGATTGCACCACTGTGAAAACAGTGAGGTTTCTATTTTACAATGTTGTTACTCAATTTGATTTCCCAAATGTATTAATGAGCAATCAAGGGAGCCACTTCATTAATCGCACTGTCAATGTATGAACAAATGAGCTTCAAATACAACATAAGAAGAGTACTTGTTATCATCCACAAGCAAATGGGATATTTTAGGAATTCGACAAAGTGTTGGAGCACACACTCACAAAAGTGTGCAATGTAAACCACAATGACTGGGATTTGAATATTCCAATAGTCTTGTGGGCATATCATACCACTTGCAAAAGGTTGACAAGACAGACACCATTCATATTGGCACTATGGGCAGGAGGCACTCATGTCAATGGATTTCATTGTTCTGAGTTTGCGCATTGCTACAATGAAAGGAATGGATGATGAAGGAGCATTAGAAGAACATCTAGCTTAGTTGGTGAAACTAGAGGAATATCTCTTTGTTTCAGGTTTTCACTAGCATGTTGAGAAGGATCGCCAAAATGTTTGGCATGATCGAAATATCAAGAACAAGAATTCTCAGCAAGGAGACTTGTTGTTGATGTATGATAGCAAGTTCGCCAAACACATAGGTAAGTTGTAGATGCATTGGTTAGGTCATTATGTTATCAATTGCATTACTGCAAAAGGAACAATACAACTACAACAACTAAATGGCGGGATGCTCTCTAAGCTACTAAATGGAAGAAGGATGAATCTATATAGGATGGGCGTAGTGGTGGGGGATACTTGAGGCACTGTGCAGGATAAAATAAAATAATAATAATAAATAAATAAATAAATAAAAATAATTTTTTTTGTTTATAAGATGGTAGTTAAGAGTATGGCGAGCCAGATGGAAGTGGCTGCACAAGTAGAGGAGTAAATGTCACAGTTATGAAGTCATGTTGTGATGGTTACAGGGCAATGACAGAGTCAAATCAACAATAAATATAGTAGTTAAAAGTATTAACCAGTGGTTCTCTTGGATGAGATGCACATTAATGGAAGATCTGACCATTGAATTGGGAGGATCGCTTAAGGATTTAGGTGATTAATGGAGTATCTGGTCATAATGATTAGGATATCATTCACACTGTCAAATTGTCACTATAATATGAGGCAGGTCATCGTCTCAATTCACCGTTGTGAAGTTTGAGNCTATACCTATAGAGACTTCAAGTGGAAGAGACTCATTGATTATTGGAATTCCCATTGAAGAAGAAGTCATCAGCATGCCGATGGGTTCATCCTCAATTCCTATGAAGAAGAGAGGGGTGCAATGGCCCATATCCCCCATGCAGAAGAAAAGATCGATATGAACTTCTACAATAGTAGACGAAGAGGAATCCCAATAGAGAGGACCATTGACATCTAGGGCTAAGGAAAACATTAACCAGACTGGGGTGTCCACTGCATAAATCACTAGTTATGTTCTTCGGTGTTGAACTAATGGGAAGCCACTGAAATGGACAAAAAACTAGAGTTATCCAGCTAGGATGCTGATGATATCGAAGGGAATACAATTTACCATGGACATCGTGCCCTCCATCACACGAATGAAGTATGACGATCATGACATTCTGGAAATGATAGACATCATAGTATACCCATTTGTGCCAATGACACAAGTAGGAAGCGACCTAATAACACGCATTCCACATGATTGGGTGTGGGGACTAGAGAGATCCGGGTTGTTGGGCCTCATCAACATGCCACATTATGGGGGGTTGGTACAATCCAGTGCGTGCATGAACCAATTGTTAGCATGCTTCCTTGGAGGCTACTTGTGATTGGACCATCTGATACCAGTTACCATTGCACTAATTTCAAAGATAATAGGGATTCCTAAGGAGGGTACAAACCAATCTCAATATTTCCAGGCGAAGGAGAATGATAAGAAACTGACAGTGAAACTAAAGAATAGATATAAATTGCAGCGCGACGGGCTTGCATACATAGTTGAAAACATCAATGAGTAGGTTTTCCACATCACAGCTAGGATTATGATGAGCAAAGTGGTAAGAAATAACAGGCCCAACCGATGCAATTATGGGGTCATAGCATGCGTGAAATAGTGCGCACAAGGTGTGTAAATGAACTGGTATTTGTTCCTAATCAACCAGTTGACCAATGATGTGCTCACAGTACAGGAGGGGCATCAACCATTTACCTATAACCGGATGCTCATTCTCATAGCATTAATTGCTTGGCTGGAGCCTGAAGACTATGAGGGCATTGATGTTGAGGCAGTCAATGTTTTCAAAGGAACTCGATATCAGAACCTTTGGTTTGTAAGGGATTTGAAATGACTAAAATACTTTTGAGCACAATTATGGTTTTATTGGGAGGCACTGTAAGCAGCAACCATGAAGGTTTTGCAGTTATCAGAAGAGGTGTTTAAAAAATATCAACACATTGTTCGGTTTGTTATATGGCCACATGTAATTCACGTGCAAGCACGAAGAGACACCAATAAGTAGTGGTTTCCCACACAATATAAATTGTATGAGGATGATTTGGCAGCCATCATGGATGACAGGATGGTGGAATGGTGATAATTAGTTAGTATAGAATAAGTATTGATGGGTCCACCAGCCGATTCTCTAGTGGTTCCTTTTCCCCGACCATCTGAGTCAGCATGAGTTAGACACAAAATCTTCTAAAAATTCAATATATTCAAAGGTGGATCGTTCATTTGAGGAACCCCAAATGAAGAAGAAGCAGGAATAGGGTGAATCCAACATCACAACACTAATAGCCCATGTGCAGGTTGACCCCATTGTGGAGGTCATTTAAGTGGCGATAACCAAAACGAAAGAATAGTTGAAGACACAGACATCTGATGTGTTTTATGAGGTAAAAACTTGCCTAAATTCTTTGATTGATGCAGTATTGAACATGGTACCTAAGGCGAGTGTGTCACAAAAGGTTGGGACGATCAGCATTGGGAAGCAGATCAAGAGTGTTCAAATTATTCTGCATGCAATCAAGATCAATAGTGAGGATGTCAATACCTCACTTCAATAGTTTCGGGACCTCTTGTTGGACCTCAATGAACTGTCAACACAAAAATTGGTTTAACAGTAGAGGGTCATGACTAAAGAGTTATTTGACTCAGAACAAGTTATTGGAGAACACCTATTGAATTTGCATGAGAAATAAGAGGAGGCAAGGAAGAAGATTGGGGACATAAAGAAGGAGTAGGATGAATTGATGGTGGAGAAAGCACAACTATGGGATAGTAGGGTGCACCTAGAAAAGGTAGTTTCTATTTCCTACCAAGCGATACCAGAGAACACCGCCGACCTAGATGCAGAGGCCAAAGCATAGAGGCTCAGAGCCGTTATTGCACAACTTAGGTGTGGCAATGATGATATGCATGCACTGGTGAATCCAGGTACACTGCTAGAGTAGGCCACATTATGAAAAAGTGTTATTGAAGACATGATGAAAAAATTGGAAGAAATGGTGAAAGAGGCCAAGAAAGTGACAGGCGCGAATACACTATTTTGGGGAAGTGTAGTCCAGGATGCGCAATTGGAGAAACCCACCATGTAGTTGCAGGAAGATGAGAGATAGTTGGATAAACCAAGGAAATTGCTTAAAGTGATGCCTCAAGTTTTGCACATCACAAAAGCCGTAGAGCTGAAGGACTTACGACAACGCGAGTTGCCCTTCTACATAGTCGCGTACAAGCCTGGAAATAGGGATTTTTTAAGATTGTGTTTGCTTGTCCCTTTCTTTTTGTAATTCCTATTTGTTAGTTGGATTTATTTATGAATACTGTGTTGTTAGTCTGAAGACCTTTGGTGACCACACTTTGTGCTTTTTTCGTAAATCCCTTGGGTTTCTTTTGCTTGGATTGTCTTCTTTTGCTTGGGTTCATTGTTTCTAGTAGAGGCATCTAGGTGGATCCATCGAAAGTTGAGGCCATTGTAAATCTACCTCCTCCACGTCCTCTCAGGAAACTTCAAAGCCTGCAAGGAAAGTCTAATTTTCTTCAACGTTTTATTGTTAACTATGCCAAGATTACTAAGGGTTTCATGCGCCTGCTCAAACAGGACACCCCGTTTATATGGGATGAAACTGCATAACTTGCTTTCGAGGCATTGAAAAAAGATTTGCTGTCGGCACCCTTATTACGTCCATCAGATTATTCTAGGGATTTTATATTATATCTGGCTGCGTCTGAGTCAACCATTGGGGTAGTACTAGTCCAGGAGGATGATAAGCTTATAGAGCATGCCATTTATTATCTTAGTCATGCTTTGGCCAGACCTGAACTTAGATACTCCCACATTGAGAAATTATCCTTAGCAGCTGTTTATGTTGTGCAGAGATTACATCACTACATTTTACTGAGGACCAGCACAGTAGTGGCGGATGTGAATCCATTCCAATATGTCTTATCCCGACTTATTGTTGGGGGGGAATTTAACAAATGGATAGTCATTTTCCAAGAGTTTGACTTGGATTTCAAGTCTGCTAAGTCTAAGAAGTCCTTAGTTTTTGCTGAACTTATAGCAGAATTTCCTACTAAAGAAGATGTAGCGGTTGAAGATGACTCATTTCCAGATGAGCACATCTTCTTGATATCCACCTCTGATCCTTAGTATGGATATATTCTTATATATCTCTAGACTTTGAAGTACCCCACAGCTTCATCAAGGGAGGAACGACGTAAATTACGCCTTCATTCAAAGAACTACCTCATTGTAGGAGATACCTTATATTGACGAGGGGTAGATTCTGTCTTGCGTCGTTGCCTTACCCATGAGGAAGCAGAGATTGTCCTAAATGATTCCCATAGCGGAGCATGTGGGGGTAATTTATCTACATTAGCAACGCCCCAGAAGATATTACATGCCGGTTATTTCTGGCCCACAATCTTTAAAGATTGTGTGGAAGCAGTGAAGCGCTGTCATCCGTGTCAGCTTAACACCAGGAAAATGCAGTCTCATCCTGCTCCGTTATTTCCCATTGTCTTGGTAGGCCCCTTCATGAAATGGGGGATTGATTACGTGACATGCAACCCAGCCTCGATTGGGGGGCATAAATACATCATTGTCGCTGTTGACTATTTTACGAAATGGGCAGAGGCAATGCCTACTTTCAAAGCCGACAGGGAAACAACAACTTTCTTTGTATTCAATCATATTATCACACGGTTTGGTATACCCAAAGTGATTGTCACTGACCATGGCAGTCATTTTCAAAATAACATGATGACTGAACTTACTATTATGCTCGGATTCAGACAAGAACATTCATCTTTGTACTATTCGCAAGCAAAAAAGTTAGGTTGAGGATGTCAACAAAACTTTAAAAACTATCCTTAAACATACAATTGATGCAGCCTACTCTAACTGGCACATCATGCTATATCCTTCTCTTTGGGCCTACCGAACCAATGTAAAAACTGCTACGGGTTTCTCCCCTTTCCAATGCGTTCAGGGAGTGGAAGCAGTTACTCCGATAAATCCCGTCTCTAAATATAACCATTCATGTGTTACCTGATACGACTGAGCTTGAGGAATGCCTGGTACATTTAGAACACCTTGATGAACAGTGTAGAGATGCGCTGACTGCTAATCAAGCTCATAAAAATAGGGGCAAAACTCAGTATGATAAATCAGTCAAACCTTGGGTTTTCTTGGAGGGGGAACTTGTCTTGCTTTGGGACCGAGACAAAGAACCCCTGGGGGCAGGAAAATTCAAGGCCATGTGGTTAGGAGCTTATGTCATGTCAAAATTATTGAGTAAGGGCACATATGAGTTAGTTGATTTCGATGGGAAAAAGCTACCTAAGCCTAGAAATGGGCTCTACCTGAAAAAGTACTATACTTAGGCCTAGCACTTTTTCTTGTATTTTTATGTACATTAGGTTGTCGGTTTTGTTTTTTATACTATTTCCTGGTTGTTGCAGATGTCTTCTGAAAGGTATATAGGGTTCGATGATGGTGCCAGTCATCATACTTGTAACCTAGCTTCAGCAACATGGTTTATTTATTCTCCCTCAGGACAGCTTGTTGCCACGGGAGGCGCTTGTTTAGGTCCTGCTTCTAATAATGTTGTTGAGTATAGGGCTGTAATTGATCTCCTATGGGATGCTTTATCACATGGTATCCCCTAGCTTGAGGTCCATTTGGACTCTCAGTTGGTGGTTTCCCAGCTCAATCGGGCTTATCAGGTACAAAATCCTATTTTATTACGTCAGTTCATGAAAATTCATTTATTGAAAAGACATTTTGAGGTTATTACATTCAATCATATTCCACGAAATCAGAATTCATTGAATGATGCATATGCTAATTACATTTTAGATTGGCTTCTCACACACATTTTATAAAGATATACAACAAACATATGAAAAACATTTGTAAATAAACCGTCAACAAACAACAATATATATATATATATATATCTGTCCATAGATAGGTCAAGTCTGATCCTCAGATCCTGTCATATACAAAATATACAAAAATGTGGATCGTAGTACATCAAAATGCCCTAGATCTACGCAGGACCACCTTGGTCCCCATGGTCCCTCTACACTCTGGCTTCCTCAGCCTCCACAGCCTCTATATATACAAGCACTACTCTAACCACTCGCCTAAAAATACATAACTAGATCGATGGAACTCCGACTACGAACTCCTGCATGGCAGTCGGGATATGCTCTATCTGCAAGGTAGGTACTCTTTGGGTTAGCCCAGCCATCTTCCCCTTTATAACCATGATCAATCCCGGATATTCGCCTATGACAGGATGAACAAACATGCATGGGTGCCCTTTAGGACGGGCCGGTCCAATATCTGCATTTTTATACATTTATAGGATTAAGACTTGTACATATGTATATATCTATCATTTTAAAATTCATAAAAATTTGAAAAATGATAAAACTTAAAAAATTATTTACCTAGCTCTCCCCATACTCCTCCTGGAGGGAGGACAAGGTCTGGGTCATCTCGAAAGTCCATACCAACATATGGAAACTTCTCCAGTGCCGGTAGCTGTCGTTCCCACCAGGTATAGAAATCATCATCATATACACTATGTATTGTGTCTCCTCCTCCTTGACGGAGGAATATGTCTCCCAACCTACTCATCCTCGGCTGACGTGGAGATCTGACCGGTAGAGGTATGGCAGGGCTCAATGCTGTTACTCTCTTGAAGAAGAAGGCCACTAATATGCTTGCATAACCAAAGTTTTTCTGCCTTCCTCTCTTGAAATCAGACAGTTGTCTCTTCATGACAGGGATGACACCCGAACACCAATCATAGAGAGCAACAAGAAAACGGTCAACTGTCAGTCTCATTTGGTTCTGTGTAGCCAAATGTAAAGAAGAGGATCCTGAAATCCTCACGATGGTGCTAGCAAGTACATGTAGAGTGAAGTCACAGATATGTACAACAGGGATGCAACTCCCTCTCTTTTGAGTACCCGGTGTGCAAAACACATCTATATAGTTCTGGACACTTAAAGGGTCACCTCCCCTGTCGGTGCCCTCTAAGTTAACCGATGCTCCTCATTGTGACAAACCGGTAATCAAATACATGTCTTCAGTAGTAATCTCCAAGGTTTCACCCTGTAGGTTGAACATCCCCAAATCATGATCCCAATAATTTACCATGAACTCAAGTATGCAGACATTGGCCTGCATGGGTGATGTGCAAAAGAGTTTTAGTAGCCCACTTGTTCGCAATCCATGTATAGTGGTCGCACTTTGGAGCACTTCTTGGTCCACTATTTCATGCTCCCGTTCTCTCCATTCCAGAACCATCTTTTTACCTAGAAAAACAAGTAATTTGATTCAGTAATTCCATATCAAAATTCAAATTTTTTTTACTATCTTTAGCCTTTTATCCTTCACGCAGCACATGCGACTGTCTAGTTAGACATGTCGTATACTGTACGCGACTGTCTAGTTAGGCAACTTGCGTACAAAATGCGTGTACGTGAGTCTTCACACCGTCAACCCGCGTATGCGCTGTGCCATTTTTAGGATGCTTTTAATAATGGAATTAAGACTCAAAATTCATAATTGCTTGGATCAAAATGAAGAGCTTAGGGTGTAGGATTACTTGCAACTTGCGGAATTTGATTTCATCAGTTCAAATGTCCACAATGATCGAACAAAGGTATAAGGACAAACTTGCTTTTTATGGCTCAAAATTTCAAATGGTGAGTTTTGTTTTGATTTTCAAACTATTTATAGGAATTATATTTCTTTAAGTTATTCTTTTTCTATAGTTTGAAAATCATTCAACTAATACCATATTTCTTTATGCTTTGGAACAGGTTTTTCACTATTACAATGTGTTGTTGCTCCAATAGGGTGGTTTTGTCATTTCCAATACATTTTTGGCCTCTTTATTCAATCCACATTAACCTTAGCAATCAACCTTTTGCCACGAACTATGGTATTATTAAACATTAGTTCCCTATTTTTTACCATTGTTCTTCCGTGGATAGGACCCTTTTTCAAGAGTATCCTTCTTCTTAGCCTATGTTGTCCTTTGGTGCTCATGCCGCAATTGTTTAAGGTACAGGGGTATCCTTTTAGCTATTTTAGACACCAAATAGAGCTTCTTTTGAATATCTTTTTACAAGCTATCTCTTTATAGGACTCCCCGCCCTTATGGAGTTTCTTTAGGCCTAGATCTGACTCCTTCAAAATAGACTTGACTGTCGAGTTAACTTGTCCATTCAAGCTCGTTAAGAATATCTGAATGGGCATCTGCATTGGTGGTAGGTTATCTCTTTCTCAGACCATGCAGAATAATATGAGAAAGGATCGCTCTCTTTTCTTTTTTAATTGAAAAGAGTATTCTCAGGTATAGGTTTATCACTTTTCTGGACCTGAGGGACTAAATTTACGAAAAAGGAACACCTTGTTTGAGCTTAATTTTCTCTTTTTTCATGCTTTGGACCTAAACATGAAAAAGATTTCAAGTGTACTTTGTGTCTTTGTCATGCTCGTTAAATACTTAAGAACAAAGCAATGAGTTTATTGTTGTAAGACCCATTTCTCGTAATGAAATGGATCTTTCTGAGTGATCTTGCTTTCCTTCACACTCGTAAAACTCAAGCTATTTTATGTTGTTTTGGAAGGAGCATTGGGTAGGTGGTAATTTGACCTTTTTCGAAGAGGGATCCGAGTTAAGTTTCCTGGACTCGTTAAAATTTAGCAGGGAAGGTAAGGAAGAAGTTTTCTCTTGTTTTCAGTAATGGTAGCATGTCCTCCTTGAAAATAGCACTCTTTGTCTTTTTCAATATCCATGTCTCGGTGATTAATTTTCTGTTCAGCTATTTCTTTGAGTTTCTTACTCCTCGTCTTGTCCGTTATACCTGGGGAATCTGATCATGTCTCCTACATGACAGATAGGTCTTGTTGTTTTATCTATAAGTTAAACGTTGCCTTCATTCATCTCTGTGTCATGCTCATTTTTCAAGGACTTCACCCAATGTCTAATCTATAGCCTAATCCCATCATTGTTATATCTATTATCTATTGTGTCTCCCTTCTTTCGCCCAGTTCCTAGTCACTCTTGTGATCCGTTGGAGGATCTATTGCCTTCCTTATCACATCATGGTTTCATTTCAGTACTTCCTGATGATGACGACCTAGAGTTTTGATGATCGTACCTCAGGATTCATTTTTATCATTGGTGAATTTCTTTGCTTCAGTTGTCGATTATCACCTACTGATTGACAAACTATTGAATCATTTCCATGTTCGACTTCAGCTTACCCTTATTCACATGGCTTGGATTGTACTGGTTCTTTCGGATTATTTATGAAGACCTTAGTTCCTCACCTATGGAATAAGTTGCGCAAGATTATGTTCTATTCATATACACAGCTTCCAGATCTTTGAAGACTCATCATTATTGTATATTGTGGCTTCGTTCCACCTTTGTAATATACGTGATTTCATACCCGTATCATATGATGTACTCCAATATTGTAAAGGATCTAGTGTTCCAGTAAATTGAACATAGAATCCTTAGATGTAACTTTGTATATGACATTACTATGTATTTGTTTCAGGTACTCTCTCTGCTCCATTGGATTTCTGAGTTCTCCAAAGATAAATATTATAATGTATTTTAGCCATCGTTTCCCTCTGACCTCACACATTAGGGCGCATCTGTTATCCACCTAAATCGAAGCTCTCCGTCCGAGTGCCAACATTCGCTATGTTGGCACACAAAAGGACATTTATGGATTGATGGCTGCCTAAAACACTATAGATGAGCTTATTATGAACTACATTCATCATCCATTCAGCTGGTTATTTTTACCTTTTAAATATGTCAAGTCTTGTACGTGACTCTTCTTATATCCAACTCGCATGTTGTACATGAGTGTCGATTATTACATCTCACGTATAGATTTGTACGTGGGTTACCCTTAGAGAAACTCACGTGTCATACACGAGTTTCCAGTATTGATACTCGCGTACACCTTCCTTTGACATTAAAAATAAAAACTCACAATTTCTTGAGATTAGTTAAGCCCTTAACCTTAATCACCTTAACTGTCTCAACCTCCTCAACCTTCGAAACTGCATTATTTCACCAAGTATAAATACAAGCCTTGGGGAGGGTGTTAATCACATACACTTGGAGAGCAAAGTTATGCTGGTTGAGTTTATTCAGAAGTCTTTGGAGCAGTGGAACTCAGAATCCTTTGGTTGTAGAGGAGTCCTTCTCTCAGGTGTTGGGTTGGAATCCTAACTCTTTCATTATTGTTAATAAAGAGAACCCTTCTTCCATATGTGTCTTGAATGTCTCTCATATATTGTGGTTTGATAAATACTTATAATTCAACATTCTGTATATGATTTATCTAACCTGTTTATTTATATGTATCATCTTGTATTTGGAGGATTGAATCTTGATAGGTGAAGGAGAAGCATCCCTGAAGGATTTGGAGGAGAAGCAGAGTAGAAGAGGACAAGCTAGGATCAATCATCGTGTATCATGTGAGTCTTTTCTATCCTCCTATTTCCTTTACTGCACTCTAGAGTCAATTGCCTGCAAGTTTCATGAGTATGTTGGTAACCCAAGACCTTTGGTTATAAGGTGTTTATTCCTCTACAACAGTAATTTGTTGTGTAAAGTAGATATACTATGTGATGTATAGCTAGTCATGGTCAGTAGGTGCTACAAGTCTCATTTAGGGATTAGCTACCCCTAGAGTGATTTACATTAGCATGTTACTATATGAAACAAGGTAATACATATTATCATATAGTCACAATATTATGAGTATGATATAATATATAATTTATGAAAACACATATGGACCATGCAGAGATAATTAATATAAGCATAGAGATGGAGAGAGAATTCAAATTTCTCATGTTTCCACCAAGTGAACTCGAATTGATTAGATAGCAGTCGAGTATTAGTGATGGTAAAATAAGTTCAGTTAATTAAGGAATCAACTCCTTAATTTACGCAAGTGATTGTTGGAAATAAACACTAATGGAGAAGCACTAGTTACTTTTAGTTAAATTCAGTTGCATGCAGTTATGTTCAGTTACATTCAGTTGCATGAAATTCCATTCAGTTACTATTTAGTTACATTTACTTACAATTAGTTCTATGTAGTTGCATTCAGTTTTGTTTAGTTACATTCAGTTGCATGCAGTTTCATTCAGTTAGTGTTTAGTTACATTTGATTGTGTTCAACTACATTTAGTTTTGTGCAGTTACATTAAGTTTTGTTCAATTACATTCAGTTTCATGTAGTTCCATTCAGTTCCATTTAGTTATTGTTCAGTTACATTCAATTTTTTTTAATTACATTCATTTATGTTAGTTACATTCATTTATGTTAGTTACATTTAGTTGCATGAAATTCCATTCAGTTCAGTTTAATTACAATCATTTGCATGTAGTTATGTTGAGTTCCATTCAGCTGCAATGTAGTTCCATTCAGTCCAGCTCAATACACTCAGTTAACAACTCGGTTAGAGTTAGTTAATTAATACAAAGTGCATATATTCTTGTGGGAGATAATTATGGAGTACCATCTTGGCACTAGCTCAATGGGGGTGCATGATTGAAGATGTATATGTGTTCGAAGTGTGAACAAATTATTGATGCATGCAACTCTTCTATTTTTGTTGTAAAGGATCCATAGATCTTGAAGCATTGAGAAATATCTTGAAGCAATGGCTTCAATATCTGTCCAATTGGAAGGTAGAATCTAAGGAATATCCAACTTCAATGCATGAAAGGATGACGATGATCTTCTACAAACCACCGTTTACTAAATCCCCTCATGGGAGACCTTTCTTGTTGCATTAAATGAAAGAGAAGAGAATACTAATTTTGAAATACATTGGCATGATTGCGTCTAAGAAGAAGGGTGCATCCAAAACAAGATGATGAATCGTAAAGAGGAGAATATTTCCCTCACGGCCAGAACTAAGAAAGAGAGAAAAGCATTTTCTCTCAAGAACATATTATGTGCAAAGAAGAAAGAGATCCATAAAGGTATGGACAAATTAAAACTAATATGTTTTTATTGTAAAAAGGCACATCAATTCATAGTGGATTGCAATATAAGGAAAAGAAAAGAAGGAATAATTTATGCCTCCACCATCGTAGAAGGAGGTGAACCTTCTCAAGAAAAATCATACAAGGAAGAGGATGATCAAAAGGAATATTTCCATTAGAGAAAAAGAGAATTCTCTCTTGATTTCATGGGATCCTTATTTACATTCAGAGACGCACTTTCTAGTGCGTGCATTAAGTTTTCTTTTTGCAGTGTTTAAAGTTGCAGTGAATAAATAAGGACTCTACTGATCTCCGCAACTAACACAAGCAGTGGGTTAAGAAACAATTATGTGAAATCCATTAAGATGATGAATGCATGAAGGAAACAAAGGAGAAAGAATAGGGCAATATACACCAGCATACATCCACAGTTTTTGCAGCAATATATTTCTGTCCAGGACGTCCAAACTACAACATATGATTTTTAATATCTTTAATGAACTATCTAGCTGTGATTTTGGGTTAATTTTTGAGGAAACTCTTAAAGGATCCGAAGGTTACAGTGAATAGAAGCAAGGGGCTAGAAGTGAGCTATAGCCTTGAATGTTCTTTTTATCTTCTAAACTTCAATGTTTAAGGATAGATACATGATTATATCAAAGTAACATGTACCCCGAATAGAATTGAAGTTTCAATAGTGCAGTATAGGTGACCTTAAAGACAATGGAAGAAGAATGAGAAAATATCTCTAGAAAGCCATAAGGCAGCTGACTTGACAAACAAAAGGAAGAAGTTAGGAAAAGTTTAACACAGAGTTGTAACAATGTCATGATTTGACTAAAAAATCAATTAAAGCCATTATTTTTTTCATTAGTCACAATATCACCCCTCTGTCAAAATATGGGTAGGAGATTAATGACATGTACATATTGAAGGAGCAGTTCGTAACTGCCCAAAAATCAGGAAAGAGTTAAAATGGATACAACTGAGCATGGTTATGGTTGTAGATATTTTGTTGATAGTGGGAAATCATGTTAGTCTCCATATAACTTATAAGGACACACAGTTCCTCTCTCGTGGCATTAATAGTCAAAGTACTTTTCCAATTTGATGAAGGTATTGTATAGAAAACAAAAACCATGGAGGTTCCATTTCCTATTTATGTGCATACCAATGCAACAAAGACACACACCAAATACTTTGTCGATAAAACCTAGCAACAAATTTCGATTAGAAATATGTTTTTTCTTCAAAATACTAGAGCTACAAAGGAATGAAACCACTAGGAATTCCTTCTTAATGGTTTGCATTACTGATCATACTGGCATCAGTTCTAACTAGACTATATGCATATTTAGGTAATAGAGAGCAAGTTAAGAACTATAAATTATATCTCATTTCTTTTGTTATTATTGCATGACCTTGGAAAAATAGACAGAGCATCCGCTAGAATTTAAAGTGTATAGACCCTATCAACCAAGAAAATGAGAATCCTCTAAACAGAGTTAATTCTAAAATAAACTATCCAAAGTCATCCTCCATTAGAACTGTTTGTGCCAGAAATTGTTTCCAAGCCTAAAGAAACAAGCCAACACAATCTCAAATAAAACTCAATAAAGTAAACTAGGTTTTAGGGTTTCTGGAATGTTTTCTTGGTTGTAAATTTGGTGACCAATAGGGATTACAATCATGAGCTAAAAAAGAACTGAATTATAAACAAGCAAAGACAAATATGCATCATATAATCAACAAATATCAATCAGAATATAATCTTAAAGTTCATTCAGGGCTGACAAGCATCACAAGTAAAGAAACCATGAACCAGCAATGAATATATCAGTATAGTAGTTAAACAAACTCAAAATGAAGCTAAAACATATACTGAAGGGTATAAAATGTCATATATTTCATAGTCTGTCATCAAATGCATACAAGAGTTATGATACTTAGCTCACAAACAAGTCCAATAGACCTCCTGAAGTTCTCCCAAAAATCCAACCCCTCTTCTGTCCCTTTGTCCATATTTTATAATTACAAAGAAGTAGTTCTATCTTCCCTTCATTAGGTCAAAATTGAAACTACCCAGCAGTTACATTAACCAACTTTAAACTAATTGACTAAAAATAGTAAATCAGATTCCTGGCAAATATGGTGAATTCCTGGAAAATAGGTGTCAAAGAAGCTTCCATATCTCTCCATTCGTGACACCTGTGTAAACAATGAGAGCGGTTTTTGTGAATGGATCCGTGATGGAAAAAAACCTCTCTTGGTTTTTAAAAATTCATCTCCAATCAATTAGAATCTTCCCCGCAAGATGAACACTAAAACAGGAAAATATTAAATATTAAAAATCCTGAAAAATAGGCTGCAAAGATTAAATTGGATCTTTCAAACCTTGACATCTGTTGCAAAACTGAGAGAGGTTTTTGTAGGTTGGTATCTTACGAACAAAAAACTCTTTTTTTTTTCAAAAATTGTCCTCCATCATCTCATCGTATGCATTTGACTTCAATAACCCAAAATAGGAAAAACTGAGCAAAAAACTCAATAATTTGTTGCATTTCAATATCATTGGTTAATTCTGCTTCAAGCATCTCAACAACACCTCTGCAAACATGAAAAAACTTTGTGCATATCCCCTGATGCAGCAGCAACTTTCCTTGCACAAAGCTCCAATGCCTCTGGTAGAAATACTTGGCATGGTAGACTCATTAGCCTTTGCTAAAGTATCTTCATTTGCTCATTGCTCTTCCTATGCAGATCAGCACAGGAAGCTACAGCTAATGATGGATCTTCATTTGATTTTCTTGTAAGTGATTCATTAGCAATTTTGTTGAAATAGTAAATTCTGAAGATTGTGGCTGATTATTACTAATAGCACAAGGATGATGCTTGCAGTCTGTCCCTGCACTTGAAAGTGACCAATCAAAGGAATTTACAGTTGATTTTACTAGAGCTTCACATTATTCCCAATTGGGCACACCAATCAACTCAACTGCTACTCGAGAATCTTCTTTAGTTATGTCCCTTCCACCAACCAGAGGACTTCCATCCTGGAGTAATAAAGAACAATGAGAACATGAATATTGTTGTTTATAACCAGCATGTAAGTAAGGATGACTGAGATGTAATTGATCACCAGAGAACTTCTCACTGCCATTTCTTGAACTTTTTCCAAGTAGAAGTACAATTTACTTTCCAAAGGCATCATTTAGGCCATAAATTGTAAGAGAATATGCATTTAGATAGCGTTCCAATTTGAATGAGGTTTTTATGGTAAACTTTGATCATGGTGTTATTTGTGAACCAATTAATCCATATAAATCCTTTAGAACCCTTCATAACCTAAAGAAACAAAAAATAATAAAAATCTAAAGACAAAACTCGAAAATTTCACTCAAAACCAAAAATTTTCTAAAGTAAGTAAAAGAGCAAACTTAAGCAAATGAGCAAACTTAAAATAAAAATGACAAGAAAAATATAAAATTGAAGAAAACAAGATCATGACTTAACATCTGGCTCCAGCTGCAGGATGAAGTCCTCCCTGTGAGGCTTCAAGAACCTGTAGACCAGTGCCTTCTTATTCTGCTACCTACTAGTCTGCAAAATTTCCATTGGGCTATGGAGTCTTTATTCAATCCTTCACGCACTGATATATACAATGAAAATAAAATCTATTTCTTTGAGGAACCTTCTATCTACTGAATCAAATTGAAATCCCATTTCCAATGTAACCAGGAAAGAATTTCATCAACCCACCAAAACTTGTTTTCAACTCCACATATATATGTAATTAGAAATATTGGAAAACATGAAGAGTAATGATCTAACAAATTATACTCACTCTCATCAAATGGTGTCTCTGAAATAATAGATTTATAACATGGTATTAACTCTAAATAATCTGCTACTGGATCATAAAAACTTCCATAAGTTACCTCTTCCTGCTCTATGAAAAAGACAAGCTATCCATAAGAATATTTTGTTCCATGAATATCAATCAGGAATTGGCTATAAAAGACATCAGGATCAGCCTGAATTTGGTCTAGATTTTTTTGGATAGTATCATCAACAATGTCAACACTTTGAACCTCCTTTTCCACACTATCTTCAAATGAATGACTATCAGGCATTAGCTTTTGCTGTTCAAGGATAATAGACTGAATGCATTCTTGATTCTGTTGATTAGATTGTGACATATCACACACCTCACAAATTTTTGTGTCTTTCTTTTCAATTTCATCATCATATTTATTAAAAATTAGAGCATCTTCATAATGATTTTGAACAACAGATTTATCATAACCATGAATATAAGTAACTTCCGAAAAAATGTGAAAATCCTGGCCTTCATCAATTTTAGTATCAAAACCAAAAGGAATAGAATCTAATTCATCACAGAATTCTTGTCTTGGAACCCTAATCTCTTCATCATAACAAGGAGCATTCTGAGAAATTTTGAATGATGATGCTAAAGGTTCATCTTTTCCTTCAATACAAAGCTGATCTTTAACACAACAATGATTTTCAAAAGTTTGTTTAACTAGAGATTGATCTTCAAAAGGATTAGCATTCAAACGGTTATTAAGGCTGTTGAAATCATTATGAGAATGTTCCAAAATATCTCTATTTATCTCATCACTTGAATAATCCTCAAACTGACCTAAAACAACAACTTGATTATCATAATGATCATGGCATTCTTCCTTGATAGCAGTATTTGAAAATGTTACCTTTTCATCTCTAACAAATTTTGAAACTTCAACTTCTTCATGACATGTTTTGAACCCTTGATTGTACTCATCATCATGATTTTTTAAATAAGAAATTGTATGATAAACATCAGCCTGCTCACAACAATCTTTTAAAAAGAGTTCAGCTGAGAACAAGTACTTACAATGTTTCCGAAAACATGTGTGGAATTATTTTAGTGAGGAGATGCTAGCAGTGGGAAGAGAAAAATACCAATCTCATGCATCTTGTTCAAGTGAATACATGAACATCTTCATGACCACATCTTCATGTTGGATATTTAACTGGACCATACATTGATGAAATTTGATGAGGTGATCTAAAAGATTATCCTCTTTGCTTTCTCTAAACCATGGAATCCAATCTCCCCAAACATCCATAGTAGGTGATGGATTTGGAAAACTTGGAATATTAGAAAAATTGAAAGGTCCAAACCTTCAAGCCAGAATAGCTTCCATGGACATCGGCCTCTGCATCTTGAAATAGTGGAGTCACCAATCAATTTGTCAAGACAAATTTTGTTTTTTTTTCTCCTTAGTAAGAGAAAGGGGTGACAGTAGTTCAACTTAATTAGGGCTACATAAAGCTGGGGATGACTAAAATATTCTAATCTTTCTTGCTGTCCTCAATATATGTTCAGGATCTATAACACCCAACTGTAATGGTGAAGTAGGTCTCTTCCTAGTTCCCACTCCTCTAGTAGCCACTGTGACAAATCTGGTGAAAAGTAGCCTTAAAAATGTGCTAGTTTAAGTTCACCTCCTTAAAACCAGTAAAACTGATAAGTATCCTAGGGAAAAATTTGTTTTCAACTTTGTTCCCTAGCAATGGCACCAAAGATGTTTGTGCCAGAAATTGTTTCCAAGGCTAAAGAAACAAGCCAACACAATCTCAAATAAAACTCAATAAAGTAAACTAGGTTTTAGGGTTTCTAGAATGTTTTCTTGGTTGTAAATTTGGTGACCAACAGGGATTACACTCATGAGCTAAACAAGAACTGAATTATAAACAAGTAAAGACCAAGATGCATCATATAATGAACAAATATCAATCAGAATATAATCTTAAAGTTCATTTAGGACTGACAAGCATCACAAGTAAAGAAACCATGAACCAGCAATGAATATATCAGTCCAGTAGTTAAACAAACTCAAAATGAAGCTAAAACATATATGGAAGGGTATAAAGTGTCATATATTTCATAGTCTGTCATCAAATGCATACAAGAGTTATGATACTTAGCTCACAAACAAGTCCAATAGACCTCCTGAAGTTCTCCCAAAAATCCAACCCCTCTTCTGTCCCTTTGTCCCTCTTTTATAATTACAAAGAATTAGTTCTATATTCCCTTCATTAGGTCGAAATTGAAACTACCTAGCAGTTACATTAACTAACTTTCATCTAATTGACTAAAAATAGTAAATCGGATTCCTGGCAAATATGGCGAATTTCTGGAAAATAGGTGTCAAAGAAGCTTCCATATCTCTCACTTCGTGACACCTGTGTAAAAACCGAGAGCGGTTTTTGTGAATGGTTCCGTGATGGACAAAAACCTCTCTTGAGTTTTAAAAATTCATCTCCAATCAATCAAAATATTCCCTGCAAGATGAACACTAAAACAGGAAAATATTAAATATTAAAAATCCTGAAAACTAGGCTACAAAGATTAAATTGTATCTTTCAAACCTTGACATCTGTTGCAAAAATGAGAGAGGTTTTTGTATATGGTTATCTTATGAAAAAAAAACTCTTTTTGTTTTCAAAATTTCCCCTCCATAAGCTCGTGGTATTCATTTGAATTCAATAGTCCAAAACAGGAAAAACTGAGCAGAAAACTCAATAATTTGTTGCATTTCAATATCATTGGTTAATTCTGCTTCAAGCATCTCAATAGCACCTCTGCAAAAATGAAAAAAATTTGTGCATATCCCCTGATGCAGAAGCAAATTTCCTTGCACAAAGCTCCAACGGCTCTGGTAGAAATACTTGGCATGGTAGACTCATTCACGACTCATTAGCCTTTGCTGGAGTATCTTCATTTGCTCAATGCTCTTCCTATGCAGATCAATACTGGAAGCTACAGCTAATGCTCGATCTTCATTTGATTTTCTTGTAAGTGATTCATTAGAAAGTTTGTTGAAATAGTAAATTCTGGAGATTGTGGCTGATTTTTTTATTTTTTTAGACTGTAACAAGGGGATGATTAATTATAGACCGGTGAAAAAGCCATCGGGTGCTGTAATATATCATAAATTGAAATTAGAAGCTCATGAGCAGATTGAAATCTCATGAAGTCCACATTGACCTACTAAGCCCCAAGGCTCGAGAAACTGAAGCTAACATAACAGCAAGAAGTTAGAAGGGAGCTGTAATACATCAAAACTGGACTAAAGTTCATGAACAGCTTGAAAATCTCATGAGGTCCACTGTAACCTGCTAAGCCTCAAGGCTCAAAAAAACTGAAGCTAACATAATCAGAAAATAGTTATAAGGGAGAGAATAGAAGAGATTAGGACTATTTGGAGTTAAACTTCTCCATGATCTTATTGACTGCAGTCTCCAGCGCTATAATTCGATTCCCAAAGTTGCCTATGACATTGGCAGTGTCTTTGAATTGAGAGAAGACCACATCTTGAAAGTATTTCATCTCTCCTTTATTACTAATTACTAATAGCACATTAGTAATAGCACAAGGATTTTGCTTGCAGTCTATCCCTGCACTTGAAAGTGACCAATCAAAGGAATTTACAGTCGATTTTGCTGGAGCTTCACATTATTGCCAGTTGGGCACACCAATCAACTCAACTGCTACTTGAGAATCTTCTTTACTTATGTCCCTTCCACCAACCAGAGGACTTCCATCCTAGAGTAATAAAGAACACTGAGAACATGAATATTGTTGTTTATAACCAGCATGTAAGCAAGGATGATTGAGATGTAATTGATCACCAGAGAACTTCTCACTGCCAGTTCTTGAACTTTTTCCGAGTAGAAGTAAAATTTTCTTTTCAAAGGCATCATTTAGGCCATAAATTGTAAGAGAATATGCATTTAGATAGCGTTCCATTTTGAATGAGGTTTTTATGGTAAACTTTGATCATGGTGTTATTTGTGAACCAATTAATCCATATAAATCCTTTAGAACCCTTCAGAACCTAAAGAAACAAAAAATAATAAAAATCTAAAGGCAAAACTCGAAAATTTCACTCAAGACCAAAATTTTTCTAAAGTAAGTAAAAGAGAAAACTTAAGCAAATGAGCAAACTTAAAATAAAAATGACAAGCAAAATATAAAATTGAAGAAAACAAGATCATGACTTAACAAGAACCATCCTTGTGATTTTGTTGAGATTATGGAAACTCACTTAGTGTTGGATCTTTATCTAAGCACTAAAATTAAGATAAGTTGATTAGGTGACAGTGGCTCCACTTCTAAGAGTTTCTATCAGTTCTCTATGTGTGATTAAATAGACCAGAAAATCCCCAACTCATCAACTATGTTTTTGACATAAATATTTGGATAAAAAAGAACCATGACAACTAATATGATCAACTTGTTCTACTTGAATATCAACAAGTATCTTCCTTAGACAAACCAACTCACAAGTTGGCATTAATGCTCTATTTTAGTGGAGGTAAATGTTAATGCATGTTATTTTCTACTCAACAATAAAACTACACATGTACCGAGGATAAACACATTATATGTGTGGGCTTCATGTATTCAACTAAACCAACCCAATCTAATTGTGTATGCCTTATTAGCTAAAATTCCTCCCCTATGCCACATATGATGCCAAATCCAAAGTATCCTTTACATAACTCAAAACCCTCTAGGATTCCCTTAGAATATTCTGGTTTGCATTGATATCATGTCAAGATTTCTTGGTTATTTGTTCAGTAGAAAAAAATTACTTTGTTTTGTTACAAAACAATCCAAGTCAAGACTTCAGGCTTGAAATCATGAATGGTCTGTGCCACACTAAACACTGCCACCAGTGCAAACTAAGTGAGGCTTTGTGCTACATTCACTACATTAAGAAAATTAGATGCCACTATTATGGACAACCAACCAATGATTCACTTTGCTGTGTTAATCAATACTGTTAGAGTTACCCAATTTGTTTTCTCTACTGTAGATTACTTGACATGTTGAAAATACTCCGATGATCTATGACACTAATGATCTTCTGTTGTGATGCAGAAGCATTCCCACACACATTCTTGTTGCTTTATCTATGTTATTATGGAACACTGAACAACAATTGACATTACTATGAAATAAATCAACTCTTTATGTAGAATTAAGAATCTATATACAGGATACCGTCACACGAAATAGATAATTAAACAATCACAAAATATTGCTTTCAGAAAAGCTAGAATTTTATCAGCTGAAAAATTACAAATAGAATACATATTATAAAACAATTGTATGATGGATGTACAACTTAGGTATCACTTGTACAAACTAAGGTTTTATGTTGCATGTACAACTTAGCTTTTATGTCGATCTAGTATGTATCTTCATGTCACAAGTTCTTCTTTGTAGATTAATATGGAACCCTAGAAGGTAGTGTTGATTTGGAAATATGATTTTACAATGGTTCATCCCATATTTAAGATAATATTGGAGAGTAAGTTATGGTATAACATTAAAATATTAATTTGCAACCCTAAGGAAACCATAACTTTAACATAGTTGGGAGATTTCAAGTAGATTTCAAGTGAGGGGAGGAGGATGATAAGTACTTGGTTGTTCTAGGTGTATTTTTGCTAGTGGAACAAGTGCTTATGGTTCTCTCATTTTCTCTCTTTTGATCACATAATCATGCAATATGCTTATGCATATTAGGCGATATTCACTAATTTATCTCCCTCCTTTCAAAATCTTGAATGATTTTTCCAAATTGATGTAAGGGATAAAATCAATTCGAATCATTCTTGTCAGCAAGACCTAGGTGGCAATAGAGTGTTGTAGTAGATTGTTAATATCAATATAAATGTCGATTTCCCCTTTACTAGGCACAACTATTAATCAAGGTAAGGGTTTTTGAAACATTGTATTATAGGTATCCTCTGTATGTAGTCATAGATTATACACTTATGGGAAGGGAAGACCACGACTGATCATTGTGCTCATATCTATGACGATTGAAA
>LPNX010178340.1:196213-199463 GCA_001517045.1 Pseudotsuga menziesii
TTACTGTTCTTCATGCATCTTGTTTCCATATGCACAAAATCAGCAGATAATTAGATCATTTAGGTGATTTTCCATTGTTTTCTGTATACAGACTATCATTTAGACTTCCTATTCAACCTTTCATTCAGAACACCCATTTAGTCTGTTGTCGAGTCTGTCATTCAGCCTTCAATGTTCTCATTTTGTTTTAAGCTCATTTAAAGGTTCTATTTCTTTGGATTTTGAGTTGTGTTCTATTTTGGTAATTATATAATGGTTATATTTACCTTTAGAGCCTTATATTAAACTATTCAAAGTATTTACCAAGTTCCATCTTTACCTTTCACCTTATGTTACCTTAGTGTGCTTTGAATTATGCTGTGTTCCATTTCTTGGTTTATGATCTTCTCAGTCATTAATGTTATAACGTTTAATGAGTATATTTTCAATCTAGTTTACCTTTGTGTATATATTTGTGTTTAGAGAAGATTCCTTATTAATTTTTCTTTATTAAGTTTTCTACTTGCTTCCTTATCAAGTTTTCTACTTGCCTCTTTCATTAAGTTTTTACTTGTTTGTAAGTTAAATTTTCCTTTACATCTGTTCATATAAGAAATATTTATTTATAAAAGTAATCTTTAAAAATAATATTGTTTCTTAATAGATTAGTTGTTTATAATGTCTTTGTTAATTAAAGAGTCTTTTGCTTATCGAATAAATCACCTTGTTTACCATGACCTATAATTGGAAATTCCTTAGTCTGCACATATTTGTAGAAGTTAAATTTGATTTAATCCCATTTAGTTCCTTTAGTTCTTTTGAAATCCATTTTGACTCTACTTCTTCTAAATTTTCGATCACAATGAATGCATATCCTCAGACCCCCCAAGGAGAGTGGAACTAGATAGTTGAGTTTAAAAATTATGTACATTTGTTAGTTGCATGTATAGTTTAGTTGTTGAAGTCCGTAAAGTATATCCAATTATTGTAATCTTGTTTCTAATATTACAATGCCTTGTGTAGTTAGTTTATGAAGTTGTTTATGAATCTTTCTAATTCTTAGATTAAGAAGTGGAATAGTTTATTAAAAGGAGGTTTACTTTGTTAAAGTAGTGTTTTTTATATCTTTACTTTTCATTATTTGTTTATAGACTAGATTATTATAGGTTGATACTGCTCTAGTCTAATACTTTGTCCCTGTTTAGTGACATTAATAGTTGAATTTCTACGAGTTTGACTCAATTTTTCATTTTGAAAGATCTTCTGAACTTTTCTTTGTTAAAATATTTCCACGACACCCTAGGAACTCCTCTACCTTCGGATACATTTTGTGTGAACTCTAAATTTACCAACCTTGGTCGATAATTGAATATTTGGTGGATTAATTAAGACATTATAACACCCAACATTTTTGGCATTGTTTCCGAGAAGTTGCTCAGTAACATAGAATAGATAGAGTCTCCTTCAGAAGTTTAGTAATAGGTTGGTGGCAGGGGAGTGGTAAGATGAGAGGTAAGAACCTACGCATCTGTTATAACAGGTGCCCCCAAATCCAGCAGTAGTAGTACTAGTAGCATAGGTTTTCCTTTAGCTTCATTTTTCATGAACATACCTAGAGATTCTAATGGTATATATGTTATAACTAGTTCTTGAAACCTTATTAAAATTCCTACTAACCTTTATGAGGGACAAAATACCCCAACCACTAACTCAACAGAAAGGTATCAGAGAACCCACATAGGAATTAGTTCTACTTGGAGACCTAAGGAATTTATAGGAGAAAACATAGACGGTGAATAAATCCTGGTGGGAAATCCTAAGGACCCCATTTCTGAAGAAGTCTAGGAGGGTCATCCATTGGAAATACTCAATACTCCACTAGTGCAAAAATTGCACAATACAACTTTCTCGTTAGTAAGGGATCCTAAGTTTGTTTATTTCATCGATCCTTCCCAGGAATAAGATATCTTTGGAAGCTCAACAGATACAATTATTTCATAAATTGGAACCTCCATAGTAGCACCTACTATCCCTATAGGACCTAATAAGAGCACGGTTGATCGAAGGAATATATCCCGTGAAAAGGAATGTTAGGATGGCCCATTATCACCTTGAAAGGAGCCTCCTAGGTATACACTTTTTAGGAATCAAACCTACATGGAGAGACGGGGAGAGAATCAAGATCATGGCAAGGTTAGAAATGATGAAGGGGACAGAGAAAATTGAATGAGACTACCTTCAGATTCCCTATTTTAGACACTGTACAAGATGTAAATATGAAGAACACCCCCCTTCCTCCTTACCTACGTTCTATGGGAAGATCAATGAAGACTAGGACAATTTTTTGTTCAAATTTGACATCCTCTGTAGAAGTTATAACTATCTACAAAATGCTTACAAATTAAAACTCTTTCCTACTAGACTAAAAGATTCTACTTTAACATGGTTCATGGGATTAGGAGAATATAGTATCAGGACTTGGGAATATATGAAAACTACATTCTTGCGAAATTATCAAAACTATATTTTTAAGATACAACAACTTGAAGACGAGAGCCTGAAAGACTATCTTGAAATACTTATTTATACACTACATAAATCTAAACATAATGACCTTTGAGAATATTTAGTACGAACACTCTTCCTTAAGGGAATTTCGAAAGACCTGATAGAAAGCCTTAATCTCATGGCATCTGCGATGTCTCCCACAAATCTTTTGAAGAAATTGGGGGTATCTATAGAAATTTCTTTAGAAGTAGGGGGAAAGTTGGAAGGAATCTTTGAGAACCTTATAATAGGAATCTAAAAGGAAATACTCCCAGTTCGGGAGGAGTCACAAGGATACAGTTAGGAAACTGTTATACAGCTGATTGGCACCTCTCCGTCCGAGTGCTGACATCCCTCAGGTCGGCACACAAAAGGACACTTATGGATTGAGGTTTTCCCAGTTTCATTATACCTTGATTGATGATGAAATGCATTACCTATATGCCCAGCTGAATACTTTACTATTTTGATATTTTGAGTGCATGCGCGACTATCCCTATTGGCATGTCGCGCATATGCGCGAGTGTTATGTTCAGCAGGTCGCGCATACATATATGCGCGGGTTGTCCTTATACAGAGTCGCGCATGATGCGCGGGTTACCTTACTACATACCCGCGCATATCTTCCTCAAAATTAGTTTTTAAAAACACGCGTTAATGGAAGATTAGTTGTTGCATTTACCTTAATCCCATTAACTGCTGCAACCTCCCTAACCTTCGAGAA
>LPNX010178349.1:0-11654 GCA_001517045.1 Pseudotsuga menziesii
TGGCTGTGTTTGAAAAACCATGCTTAACCTTCAAGTTCATTATCAGCAACACAGCAGAGAGAACACTTATGCGGGAGCCTTCAAAAAGCGGTTCGTCTGCTTTCTCAAGTGTAGGTAAATCATGAAGTTCTTTAAAGTCATCAGTTGGCGGCGCATGAGGTTGATCATCGTCCATTCTAACATTAAATGCATCATTGATTAATGCATTTGCACCATCATCCTCAATTATGTTATCATCATGATCATCGTCTAATTCCATGTCATCATTAACTTGATCATGATCAGTATTCGCAGGACCTGCATATAGACGTTCCTCCTGCACTAGTTGTTCCTGCATAATTACCACATTCTCCATGTTCGGAACAGCCCTAGGAGGCCCTTGCTTTATAATTACAATTAAAACATCAAACATAAAAACGTTAGTCATGTTGATTAAGTAACCAAAATAAAAATGATACAATATACAATTACAAAAACTCTCAATATAAAGACCGAATGATATATAATCATGAATTATATTGACTTACCAATGGATGATATTCATGCCCCCCCTCAACATGTCCATGTTCTCTATAATTTCTTTTAGCTGTTTTGATCAATAACCTTCTCGTATTAAAGCCCCTACATCGACTGTAAGGACAATAACATTTTCCATGACCCCTTCTTTCCACTCCCTCCCACAACCTAGCAAGCAATTGTCGATTTTGTTCTGCCGGATCTTGATGACCTGTAACATCATTGTTATGTGAAATTTTATTACTCAAATTACCCTAAGAACAAAGTACGAGCAAACCCAAGTATATGATGAGTCTTCTTTTCCACAAGGGTTAGAACCAAATCCAAAGAGCAAGACCAAAATCGGCGAAGACCAAGTGGGAAGATCCCCACAAAAGAGCAAGGCCAAAATCGGTCAAGACCAAGTGGGAAGATCCCCACAAAAGAGCAACGCCAAAATCCAAGACCAAGTGGGAAGATCCCCACAAAAGAGCAACGCCAAAAAAAAACCCTTAGGAATTTCGCACTTCTTGTCCAAGAGATAAGTGCGAGACTCAGTGTGTGAGATAATGAACCTAGCCGTACATCTATTTATATGAAAAATGAACCTAGGCTTTCCATTTTAATGTGTGTGGGATAATGTTTTAAGCGTCGCTTTCCATTTTAAATAATTAACCAATTACGACAAATTATTAAATGATTGATAAGACATTATTAAATGAATGAGTAATTTAAGCGCCGTCGCTTAAGCAACGCTTAGGAGGATATCCGTCGCTTAAGCGACGCTTGCAAGCCTAGCCGTCGCTTAAGCGACGCTAATCAAGCCTAGCCGTCGCTTAAGCGACGCTTATCACCACCATTTCAAAAAAAAATTGATCTTCCTGATTTTTGGCACGGTTAAAAGAAAAAATCCACGCGCCGTCGGAAAAAACCGTCGGATTTTGGATCGAAAAGTACTAGTGATGGGATCCAAGGGAGACTCATTGCAGAATACTCTGAACAAAGGCGACCCAATGTGGGAATTCTGTCGATCTGTAACATGTGGGGTGGTGTCTAAAGACATCGTTATGGTACGATATTGTGTATTTTTAGTGAGCCCAAGAAAGTAAATGGTCGATGGTGCTTTCAATTTTAGAGAGTCTGAAAGCATAAAGAAGACTCCAGTGGGGTCTCTTTTTGGTTGATAGTCTCATGTGCCTGAAAAAGGTTAAAAGTGTACATAGGAGAGCTCGCCCATCCTTTGAGGGGGTGGGATACTTCTTTACCGTTGTTATTCCAATCAGGACAGAAAAGGTTAAACCTGTACTGACTAGACGGTCACTCAAATACTTTTACGAGCATGAACGAAACCAAGTTTGCTCGGTAATATTTTCTTGATGAGAAGGCTGGAAAAGAGCTTAAAGACAACCCATGGTGAGATTTTTTGTAAATTTCGGTCCCAATGCCCGAGAAAGAATAGAAGTATGTAGAGGGAAATGTTCTTGGCTTGAGTGTGCCAAGGTGGTCCTTTTCATATGGTGCCCTACATAGTCCGCAAAAGTAGATAAATGAGATTATGTAGATGCCATTTCCTATACTTTAACGAGTGGGAAAGGAGGAAAGGGAACTCGACAATCTTTTCATTCTTTTAGGAGTCAGAAAATAGCTTAACAAAAACTCTGTTATGGTCAACCAGGACGGGGGCACTAGTGGTGCTGCATGGTGGGATAGTGAAAGGTGGTCAAAGGTGACCAACCATGCAGCATGGATGGAGCAGGTGGCTCTCAAACATACCAATACATGCACGGGACAATTCACGACAGAGGCACGCAAATTGATGTAGCAGAGGCATACGAATCGATGTGGCATAAGCATGCAAATCGAGGTGACATATGGTAAAAGGTCTAGAGAATCAAGTATTAAACATGAGACAATGACCTCATCAAAATATAGAGGATGAAAAACTGAACTCGAAGGTGTGAGGGGTGTCTCAAACAGAATCCGGATGACTCTGACTAGCAGCTAATGGTGCTGCCCCTAGTGCAGTGGTTTAGGGGAAAAGTGTAGACCAAATGGAGGCCTATGGGTATAGAGATAGCTCAACATAAAATGTGTGATTCACGTGGTGGTATGCAAATTGACGTGACTTCAAGAAATGTCCCAAATATTTTGTAAGGAGGGAGGCAGTCTAGAAGATTGTTTCTCGACCCTGGAGCTTTTCGCACAATAGTGGTAGCTTCCGATCCTTGTAGAGGATGATCCATATGGAATATCAGGGACATACAGAGAGGCCTTGAACTCCAAGACAAGTATAGGGACTTGATGATATTCTAGCATGGTGGTAGCTAGATCATACGCATGACATACTATGTGCATGTGCATATGTGGGACCACACCCTCCAGTGGGATACCAGTGGCGTAAAGGCAGGGATCATATCTACTTGCTCACGCGAAAATCATGCGATGGAGTTCTATAATGGACTCACTACAACTAGATGTAGAATAAATAATGGGGGGGGTCACTGATTCGTGGAAAAAAAATGATGTAAAACAAAAATAAAAAGCTACACTATAACTGACTCATGATGGTGATGTTAGGCGTAAAATATTGTGAGGTACAGACCATTGTGGGGCTTCTTCAAGAGGTGATCATCTAAGTCAATGAAGAGGTATGCCCCCTTTCCGAGACAAAGGTTATTGGAAAGGCGGGGTGAAAAAATATGGCCTTTGACGGGAAGAACCGATTCCACACGATGGTGTAAAGGGAATGGGGTAAAACCGACCACGGTCTTACAAATCTCTCCGTCATCGCGTAAGTGGTGTCGAGATATATCAGGTGGATCATCAAATGGTTGTGGTGTTTGAGGAAGAAAATAAAGGGTGGATCTCCTTCAATGACAGTGATCTTGGATTCCAGGGAATGTTTCCGAATATTACTTAGGGCAGTTCGAAACTCGGGCAAGTCTTGGCAGTGGCGAGAATAATGTTCATGCAATCCGCAAAGGGCGCATGCATGGTTTGTCCTCAAAGATTTTTTTCTACTGTTGGCCCACTTGAGAGAGTAACCACAGGAATGTTCTCCATTGTATACATGGAATATAAATGTGTGTGGATGATGGGAATCTTAGGACAATTTTGGGTTGCATGACCTTGTACATCGCACACAACGCATGGTGGAATCTGCCGAGGTTCAGCCACTTCTTTAGTGTTCTTGCCCCTCACTCTTTTTGGATGAGGCGGGGCTAGGGTAGGTGTGGAAGGTGGTTTCTATGGACCAGTAGGGGGCTGTGTCTCGACTGTAATGGGTTGAACGTGAGTCTACATGACTTTGGGAATTGGAGGTTGAGCGGGTGGTTCGAGGTACCACACAGGGATCCCCAATATGAAATTGGGTAAGTTCAAAGTAGCCATCACTGGCTTACTCATAATGCTGGGTGGGGGAAAAAGGAAGGGAATTGTATGAATTGGGAGAGAGCCCCAATAATTCCCTGGTGACTGCATTTGAGGTTGTGTCTGCGGATGGGGTTGTGGGTGCAACTATGGATGGGGTTGGGGCTGCGGTTGGGGTTTGGGTGCAACGGTGCTGGATGAGAGCATGCATAAATCCGTAGTCTCGGTTGGTGTTGGTGGACGTGGTACCAAGGGGGAAGTCATCATGGAGGTGTTGATGAACAACCCGGGGCCCACTGCCAAAAATGAGGGGGTAGCCGCGCTATCAAAGGCAATATCAATAGTAGGGATAATATTGGCTGGTGCGGTTGGCCCTTGTAGATCATGGTAAGTCAGTTGGTCCACAGTCACAATCTTCCCATCATGAGGGAACATCATAAGGCGAAAAACAATGGATTCCATGAATCTTATGGCATACATGTAACTCCTTCCCAGGATAAGGTTATAATATAACTACCCATTGACAACTTCTATGTCAATCAACATTGTTTTACCGGCTAATGATATGGGGACGTGTGGAAGGATTCCTTGAGATTTTGTGGGATGGCCATCATAAGCACGCAGTGTCGTGGTGGATGGTTGGAGGGGAGGGGATCCGAGTTTCTTCCAAATGAATGTCGACATGACACAGGTGGATGCCCCTTCATCAATGATGCATCGATGCACAACCAAATTCTGAATTGATACCGGGATTTGGAAGGCAATGGTTGATGGCATTATGGGTTCTTTATTATCCAAATAGAATGTGATCAGTTTGGAATCAAAGGGATCTACGACATCGAGTGCATCCAACAATGCTTTTCGCTGTGGTGGGCATGTTTTCAATACTTCCAGAGAATACATGGATGTAGGTGATTGGGCCAATTCGTCAACGATGCTGCATTTCATCGCATCTCTAGCCATGGCATTGTTGGAAATTCATCGTACAGGGAATCGTGGGCCCCCGCGCCGCCCCTTCAGGGGGTAAGTGAAGAGGGGTGTTGCCATTGTGTTAGATGTGGACATCGTTGATGGGTTAGTGGTTTCAGTAGTGGATCCGTACTGATTTCGTTGAGTCTGTAAGTTAACCTCTTCACTTGTCATGGTTAGTAGGTGGTGAATGCATGTCTCTATAGGTGGGGGTGCGGTGTTAAATGCGGGAGCTAGTGGGGGCATAGGTGTGGTTGCTACCAGTCCTTGGTGTTGTAGTGGGTTCTGGAGCACCATAGGTGGAGGTCCTGGTGGTGTTGGATTGGGTTGCACTTGACTTGCCGCATTGGTACCACGAAGAGCTTCGCTCTGAATAGCCTGCTTGGCATGACCCATGAAGGGACATTCATGCGTGTAATGACCGTAGACGTCACATAGTTTGCACGACTGATTGGTTTGTAATGGTGCATTTTGTCTAGGTGGATTAGGATGTTGGGGGTTTTGGGCCATTTGGTTCGCTTCGGTATTATTGGGAGGATTTGGATGTTGTCCTCCTCCTTGTGGCTGGTTGTTACCCCGATTCCTAGCTTAGTTTTTCCTCCCTTTCCCTTGTTGGTTATTGGGGGTGGGTTGGTTGGGACGGTTCTGCTGAGTAAAAACCTGTCTCATTGGTGTTGGTTGAGCTGGGGTGAGGGCTGGGGCATCTTTCACAGGTGGTGCATAGTAGACTGGGGGGGGCTCGGGAAGCTTTCACAGGTGGTGAATAGTAGACTAGGGGGGCTACAAATTCGATCATTTGTCCGAAATACTGTTGTGCTGACCAAGTTGGAGTTTGTGCATCTTGTGCATAGGAGGTTGTGGCTCTAGAATGAGACATCAAACTTGAGTAGTCGGGAGGTTGGTTTGGGTGGGAAACACTAGTGGTGTTACTTAGTTGCGGTGGCATCATAGGAGGTGCCGCATGGTACTGTGGGTGATCGGAAACTGAACCTATAATGCCATCCTCAATCTGGGATTCCCCCGGTGCATCACGCTAAGAGGTGTCGAGATGAGGAGCGTCTAGAATAATGGTGTAAACGTATCCAGACTGAGCATAGATCAAGTCAAACTGTTGGGCCTTCAATATGGCCTCCTCCTCATATTAGGAACATTCAGATGCGACGTCCTTTGCTATGAGTGGTAGAAAAGGTTTTAGGAACCATCTAGGAATATTATGTCATCAAGCTAAATATTGCACAAACTATGATGTCACCGCCACTCATGGATGTGGTCGATTATGTGGGTCGTTGTGTTTTGGAGGCAAGATAGCAGGATCTCCACCCCCTCGTCATATCTGACGGGAAGTTGGAAATACTGCAGTAACATGAAATCTAGGGAGTTGAAGTTCGGGTAAGATGCTTTAGGTAGATCAATGTACAACTTGGCTGCGACACTAGTGAGGGTGCATTGGAATATCCTAAGTCTGATAGAGTCATCCATAATGTTGTTTGAAGAGCACCATAGATGAAACGACATGATGTGATTTTAAGGGCACTCACCAGCCTTCCCTTCAAAATTTGGAATGTCTGAGGGGAGTTTGGTTGGCATAGGAGGCCAACGGGGTTGGTGGCTAATTGGATAATTAGTGAACCTGGCCAAAGCAGGCAAGTTGAGGCATGCTATGAATGGGAGATTAGCCCCAATACTAGTGTGGGAGGGCCCGACGATGGCACTGGAGTTTGCAGGAACTTGGTGTCCTTGCATGGTTGGGGGCACTTGAAGTTGAATTCCCACGATGGGGATAGTAGGGATGATGTTGGATGGGCCACTACCCCCAGGTATGAGAGATGGTATTGTGGTACCAACAGGGCCACTTCCCCTGGGTGTGAATGGGAGCATCGTGGGAATGACAGGGCCATTGCCACTCAGTGTAAATAGAGGTACAGTAGTAAGAATGGGGATTGGTGTGGATCCTCTACTAATGGGAAGCTGACTTAGAACGGTATGCATCATGGCATTGGGATTGCCAATAGGGATGTTGGTGATGAGGTGAGGCATGGACGTGGGTGCGCTGCTTCTCACCCCTCCGGTGAAAGGATCCGAGTTTGCGCCAGCCATGGGGCTAAACGGTGCAATATGCAAGTGCCGCTCAGATTGGTATGAATATGAGTCAGAGTTAGAGTCAAAAGATGTGTGGCCTTCTGATGGTGAAGAGGTTTGTCGAGTATGGTCTCGACAGTGCTGGTTTAAAGGTCCAAACTGAGGGGACTCCCCCCTGATATGAGAGGAGGAACATGATGGATCAATGGTGTCTTTCTGGTAGTAACCGGTAATGAATATCTGGACCCTAGTTTAATGGCTTCCTAGTGTCTTGCAGGTGGTCGCTCGGCTACCAAGACTACCAAAAGACAACGCTTGGATTTTTCCTCATAGGTTTTACTAGTCAATCGAAAGGGGTCATTGGCCCGTTTTGCTTGGAAATTCCTCTCGTTGGCCAGCTACTTTGGGGTTCTCGTGGTACTCCTCACAATGAGTTTTAGGGAATATCCCAAGCACTTCCCATGGTTAAGGTAGTTAGGGACTTATTTCATTAAACTGCAAATTTTTTGACTTAAAGTAAATTGGTTAATTTTAGAGGTTTGCTCGGCATCATGAACAAAGTTTGGTTGGCTTAAGTGGTGTGGTTGTGTGCATTTTAAGTGTATGAGTACTATTTTAAATTATTTTCTGCAATTATATGGTTAGTAGGTGTTTCTGGTTTTCTGTGTAGATTGGACAATGGGCGACCTGTAATATGTAAAAACCAGTAAAGCTAAAATAGAACTAAAAATGCAACTGTTCAACTGATCAAATGTAAATCTGTACCGTGTCTACCCTGTTCTTGTATTCCTCATTGGCCAAGAAATAGTGTTGGGATGTCATCAAAGTGGGAACAAGCCCCACCCATAGATCCACAGGTCACTCCTCAAGTGCAAGTTTGCTCAATAGGGAGGACGCAAACGCCATGAGACCCCCCGCAGTATTCGCCCCCTCTAGTTTCCAAGTCACTTATTTTTAATGGTTTGGAGAAATCTCAAGAATAGGTGCCTATTACTATGCTTTCTCAACCCTCCGTCTTATCTCAGAATACCTTAGAGGGTGATGACTGAGTAGAGGATGAAGGGCTGGGAAAGAAGGTTGATTTCCACTAACTTTTTAAAGATTGAAATAAAAAGAATTATGCAGAAATATAACCAATCATTAGACATATTTTTGTTTGTAATTATCTAACCATACACTTAGCCAAATATAAAACAACTTGCAGAAAGTACAGGTCACTTCTACCTGCTGGACATTGGCGACTGAGCTGCACAGATAGTCCAAATAGCAGTGAAAGTCAACCTGGGAGTCACGTCGCACCTTTTGGGGCTATATAGGTGACCATGTCTCTCCTGTGGGGTCGAAACAGGCAACTAGGTCGCTCTTTTAGGTCCGAAATAGGCGACTCAGCCTACAAAGGCAGGTCGCTCCTGTTGGGGCCAATGTGGTGAGATGGTCACTCTTTTAGGCCCAAAATCAACGAGGGGTCACCCTTTTAGGCCCAAAATAGGTGACTTGTCCCATGAACGGAAAAAATTTGAAATTAGAACTGAGAACGACCGGCAGTAACTGGTACTATGGTCGAACTGGTTCAGGTCGGCCTCAGGAGGGCTCAGCTAGTAACAGAAATGAAAGAAACTAAACATAAAACTACTAAGAAACTATTCAAAACCCAAGGATCCTATGGGATTGACCCAGTATGGTCTCCAAACTGTAGTAGGGAAAAATATTTAGCTACATGTAGAAGGACCTCCCTTCCGCCTAGAGGACAAAGGGTAGAGTCAATGGATAAAAAAAACTTGCAACAAATTGTTAGCAATAAACTAAGAATAAATATCTAAACTAAAATTTAAATACTAAAAACATGGAATCCATTATACCTCAGATGTGTTTTGGAAGGGGGGCACCATGCCCAAACTAAGAAGATGCCTCTCCAGAGGCAAGGTTGGTGAGGAGTCTGACTCAACACATCAAAGGATGGGAAAATGGGGAAATGAGGTGAATGGGATGAATGGCTTGAGAGGAAAGGTCTCTCAAATAACTCATGTGACTATAGTAATGGCAGGTAGAAAAATATTCATGAGTAATGGGGACCCCCAGCCCTACTTTTATAGTTTTTCTCACATTTTTAGTGTTTTAAGCCCCTGGTTAGGGTTTTGGGCCCTACCTAGGGTTTTATAGCCCCCTTTCTCTTATTTTTAGCTCCTTTTGGGGGTTTTATCTCCTTTTGGGGGTTTTAGCCCCTTTTAGGGTTTTTAGCTCTTTTTTGGAGGCTTTATCCCATTTTTGAGCTATTTTGGCTCTTTTGGGGGTTTTTTAAAGCCTTTTTTGATTATTTTAGCATTTTGTGAGAGAAACATAGGTTAAATGTGGGGGTGGGGGTACAATGGGTTAGGAAATGTATGCATGTAGGTGGTGTAGGACTTGTAGAGCAGGTTAGGAAATTTTTTGCGTTAATAAGCACGCAAGACGAAAAATAAATTAATTATGAATATTTTGTGTCACTTTGTGTACTTTTGACCACATTTTGTGGATATTGGTCATTAGTCAGTTAGGAGTTAGTTAGAAGTGGACCATGAATGTAAAGGTGCAAGCCTATAAATAGAAGAAGAATTATGAATGTAAAGATATCAATAGATCCAAAGAGAGAGATCGCAGAGAAGATCAAGTGTAGACTGTGAACTATCTGTTTTGAATTTGTAGTTGATTGCACGGGGTTAATATAATGAGAAGGAGGTTGATATGAATTACTGTCTTGCTGTTATATTTTTATCTCTTTCATGTTTTCATGGTGTGCAAATCCAATGATGAAGTGATTGTGCGACATGGATCTATGATGCAATGTTTACTACTTATGAATGATGTCACAGTATTAGATCTGTTTGTGCAATTAACATGGTTATTCCTGTGATAGTTGAATGATGCGATCTAAACAATGATGCCAATGACTAGATCTGATAGATAGACAGATGAAGTATTGATGCCCATAGTCCTCTTCTTTTCTATGGAAACTTGGTTTCGTCAGCCCTCCCTTGAATATCTCGGGTGAGACTTCATCCGCTCTGCAGGTGTTGCTAGATAGGGTAAAACCTGTCTGGGTTGATGCTCAGGGAGATCGCGGCGAGTTGGGCGTCGACAGAGTGGGAACCCCTATCGACTGGGTTTTGTTGGTGGGGTTTGCACCAATAGTGAGTATGCCTCCAATGATTTCAAATAATTTTTTGCATCGATAGGAATCAAGAGATTTTATTTCTCCTTACAACCCTCAAAATAATGGGTTTGCAGAAAGGAAAAACAAGGGCATAGTTGGGTCTGTGAAAGCCATGTTACATGATCAGGCTCTACCATTGTTTTTGTGGGTAGAGGCATGCACCACTATAGTGTATGTGTAGAATAGGAGCCCACATCAAGTGTTAGGGACAAATATTCTCAAGGAGGCTTTTATTGGTAGGAAGCTTAAGGTAGGGAACTTTCACATAATTGGGTGCCTTACTTACTCACATGTCCCTTCTGAGAAGAGGATAGAGCCCACTGTAGAAAAGGGTATATTTATTGGTTATAGTGATACTTTGAAGGCCTTCCGTATATATATTCTTGCACTAAGGAAAACAATGGTGAGGTGAGATGTGAGATTCAAGGAAGAAAGGGAATTGAAGAGGTAATTAGAATTATCCTCTGTAGGGAGGCAAGCACAACTAGTTCCTACAGGTACATGTACAGGTATAGGTTCACAGGTCTCACAGAGTTCATCGATACCTCAGGTTACATGGCCACATGGCACATGCACACAGGTTTTAGGGGTTACAAGTTCCCAAATTACAGATACATTGATAAGAGATGCTCAGACTTCAGGATCATAGTATTCAAATAGTTTTGATGAACATGAGATAATTTTATGGAAGAGGAAGTTGAGATGGCTTTGACAGACCCAGAAGGATGCATGAGATCATGTGGAGAGCCTTGAAAAGAATGTCGGGAAAGGGAAGACACTAGAGAGATTCTGCAATTATGTGGTGATGATGAGCATAATCCATGGGTAGGATCCTTCCACTTTTGAGGAGGTAGTCATCCAATAGGTATGGAAGAGTATGCTTCCATCATGAATAATGATGTCTGGGAGGTTGTTCTGAAACCTAAGGGGAAGTTAGTGGCGAATTCTAAGTGGCTCTACAAATCAAGCATGCTACGAATGGAAACATTGAGAAGTACAAAGCTCGGTTGGCGGCTCAAGGGTTCTCATAGGTAGAGGGAGTATAATATGAGGATACATTTTCACTAGTAGTGAGATACACTTAGATTAGGGCCATCATGTCCATTGCAGTGAAGATGGGTTGGAGTCTTCATCAAATGGATGTGAAGACTACATTTTGGAATGACATCATGAAAGAGGAAGTTTACATTGAGCAAGAACTTGACTTTGCATACATGGGAGAGGGTCTCATGTGTGGAGATTAAAAAAGGCCCTGTACGGTCTTAAGTAATCTCCCAGATCTTGGCATGCTAAGCTTGACAATTGCTTGTTATAGTTGGGATTTGAGAAGAGTGAGGCAGATCCAAACCTATACTACATCCAGGTTGGTGAGGATCTAGTTATTCTTATCATTTATATGGATGATCTATTTTTTACAAGGTTAGAGAATCTCATCATATATTGCAAAGGGAGATCTAGATACTAAGTTCAAGATGAAGGATATTGGTTTGATGCATTACTTTTTGGGGATAGAGGTGTGGAAATATAACATACATACATACATACATACATA
>LPNX010178349.1:12349-62896 GCA_001517045.1 Pseudotsuga menziesii
GACACATCCTTTCATGGATGGTCACCATATGTACCCTAGTTTCTCTATATATATTTGGAACAATATCATTGTAAATAATCATCTTCAATATTAATCATTATTTATATTTATTTCCATTATGGATTATTTGTGCTTGTACTTCAAATAACTCATGCGTGTATTCTGAGCCAGACTTGGTTCACTACATTTGGTATTAGAGACCTTTTTTGGAGCCTCTGCATATTCCATCTCATAGCCATCATTTCCAAAGTTTCTCTGAAGACTATGACCTTGTACGAAATCATGCTTTTGGCCCCAAAAGACCCTCTCACCTCATGCTTCTCCCTCCCTCCACTTGCAATCCACTTATCCATCGACAATTTGTACCCCCTATGCATTTGCTAATCACACCATTTCTTTCTCTCTCCAACGTGCTCTAGCCCATTCCATTGTTCCATCGACACCCATATATGCAAGCTATAAACTATCCAAAACTCTTCAATCTCCCCATCTCCCATATTCCATACTCCATGTTGCACTCCCCCCTTCGATATCCATACCCCCTGTGCCACTCTCCTCACACCATTACCCCTATAATTTTTCATAAGACTCTTATATGCCCCTTGAAATCCTCTCACTCCCTTCTCCACATAGTTCCTCCCTTTGGTGTCCTCTATGTTGCATTTCTCCCCATTTTGTGTCTTTTTTCACTCCAACCCACTACATGCTATGTACACTCCTTGCTTCCCATCCGTGCCCCCTTTCTATCTGTAGCATCCATTCTCCCTTGATGTCCTTCCTTCCACATGACCATGTTCCATCATTTCCACATCTGCGTTGTGCCCCTAAAACTCCACCCTCTCACTATACTCTCCATGTATCCCAATGTTGCTCATTACTATGAACTCCCATCTTCTTATTATCTTATTGCCCCTCCTCCCCATTCATACTCCTTCTGCCTGCATTTTTTTTAATCATGCACACATCTACCACTTCCACTCTATTTCACTTTTCCTCCATACTACTGCAATCTCATACCGCTTGGCTTCCATACCTTCCACTTCACACAATTCCTTCCACTCCACATAATCCATCTCCCTTCGCATGCACTTGAGCTCCCATTTTTTTCCTCGACCCTCTACTTCACTCGCAACACTCCTCCATCACTATTAGGGTTTAAAATCCCTAATCAAATTAATTTTTTGTAAGAATATGATTATTGTTATTAAAAATAATAATTACTATTATTATAGATTTTGCAAAACCTTATTATATATATATATATATGCACAATATATAATATATTATTATTATATTTAATAATAATAATAATAATAATAATAATAATAATAATAATATTGCTAAAATTTTATAATAGTAATAATAATTATTAGTATTTAATAATTGTTATTATTACAATTATTAATTAAAAAAAGAGGAAAAGCGAAAAAAAAGAGTTGCTTGTGCTTTTTTTGTGTCCATTTATTGCTGAAAAATAAAAGAAGTCGAAGTCGGGAACCATGGAGTATATGTTGGGCCCAAAAATGACCCCCTTTTGACCACACTTGATATACTCTTTTTGCCTTATCTTACCCTATTTTCATGCACCTAACAGCTGTTTTTCCTTCATTGGAGCCATGATTCCTTATATGTATGATTACTTATTGTTTTATCTTATGAATACTTATGATTGTAATAAACATGGCTTTACCTCTTGAATTATGCTAATAAGTTGGATTTTATGAAGATTGTTCAAAGCATGAAAGATACATGTGCACCAGGTCAAGAGGATTCTAGAAGAAACAAATATCTATTGCCAGTTGTGCCCATGGACTTTATCTTTGTAGGTGAAACACAGTCAAAGGTCCTCATCCTACGCAAGCTGCAAGAGGCAAGGCTATTACAGAATCGGTTCCTAACTTGTGGTAGTTTTCGGCGTCTCTGTTTGAAGGATGGGCCTGCCTTCCTACAAAGATCTCCTTCCTACAGAGATCATCGAGTTAATTAGGTATTTATCTTTCCTATTGTGTGGTGTGGACGTTACAGTAGATGTATTCTTTTATAACAACTGCAACAGTAATGATTTATGGTGTGTTTCCTCAATTGATCAGTAATCACATTTCTTGTAAGCTGCAGCAAAGTGGTGTGACAGTCAACTATGTAGACTAATTTTCCTTATGCACTTGTGTGGTAGCTGTAACAGCCGAGCTCATCCCTAGTTTCTTTCAATTATTGTCTTTCTTGAGTTTCGCTAATTCAGTCCATTCATAGTTATAATTGTTGATTTCAATTTCTGTATTTTTGATTTCTATATTAAGTTGGATTGAGATAGTTATAATGGATCTTCAGATGGCCTGGTAATTTAGGATTTAACTTTCTGCAAAAGTAAATCTAGATGTTTATTTTTTGAATCTTTTATTTCTAGATCAAGGTTGTAAGAAGGTATTTATGATTCTACATTCTTAAGAAGGTAAACTAGATTAAGTTAATCATGGGAAGAGTTGGGATGAACAAGAAGGTAGGATAGTTTATTCAATAGTATCAGCTAATTAGTGTTTAAGCACAGACATTGTAAAATTATCTTTGCAATAAAACGACTTTCCTGGGTTGATAATTTATATTGAACATTCTATATGTTGGCTTTAATTCACTTGCATATAGAGTGCCCAAAATTTTGGCGTTGTTGCCGGGAAAGGTAATTATTAGACACCATAGTAGTTGCACCCATTCATTCTTGTTTAGATTTTTTTTTAATTTTGCATGTTTTGGGTTGCATGAATACGAGAAGGGTACAACGTGAAATTCCTACAACCCCCAGAACCCCACATAATACTAACATTGCAGGTGGTCGAGGTTGTGGATGAAATCCAGCCTTGGGAAGAAGAACATGCATTGACGATATGGTTTCCAGAACCAATTCCTATACTAGAGCTCGCCATCAGGGGTCCTCCGTCAGAAGAAGCCCAATCATTCCTATGGTGGATTCATTGATTTCCATAGTGGAGAACACAGGAGAAGCTGCGACACCCTCAGATGTCCCTACGGAAGAAGACAGAGTTAGTACTATGGGATCAGCTGACCGAGACTTGGTATATCACATGAACAGGAAGGTGGTGACAAAAGAAGAGTGGACACAGTTCCTTCAAGAATTAAATGATCAGTGGAAGCACAGAGAGGAGAGATCAGAAGAAGACACGAATAACAGACGCAATCTAGAAGATCATGAAGAGGTGATGGGAGAAAATCATCATCATGAGGGTGATTCCCCTCCTAAGGGGACTATTTCCACACTCCGGTTCCCCATTCAAAATCCAGAGGGAATATCCCCCATGAAAAACATATCGCCATCAGTTTTACCTCATTTTCATGGAAAAGCTACAGAGGATCCGAATGAATTCATTTTCGAGTTTGTTATCCTCTGTCCCAGTTATGATTACACTTCCAGTGAGTAGAAGTTGAAACTTTTCCTTGCTACTTTGAAGGATAATGCATTACGTTGGTTCATGAGCCTGGGTGGTGGAACTGTCACCACATGGGACCGAATGAAACAGGTGTTCCTATAAAAATATCAGGAGTATTGCAATACCAAAGATAAAAGAGAAGAACTGTTTAAAATGGTACAAAGGGACGATGAAAGCTTGGAATATTTTGTTGAGAGGCTTTTGTACAATGTGCAGAGGGCTAGAAAGACTAATATGGGGTTAGATGTGCTCAAGATAATCCTTCTTTGTGGGATTAGGGAATACTTCCTAGAAATGTTGAACCTGCTAGGAAAGGGGGATATCTCAAAGGAATCCTTCAAAAATATTGTTGAATTATGCAAGAGGTATTCCAGAGGATCTTCCAGGAACAACAAACGGGACAAATGGGATAAATTAGAATGATATGTCTTTGACAAAACACATAAGTCATATAATGGAGGAGCTCCAGAGGAAAAAATAGGAAATCTCCTTGAGAATTTCAAGACAAAAATGATGAGCTCCATATCCTCAGAAATAGATGTCCTGAGGGCAAAGTAGAAACAAGCAATAGAAAATCTAACACTCGGTGTAATATTCCCTAAATGTAGGAAGAAACATCCCATGAAGGAGTGCCCACTTGACAAGGTAGAAGTGTGTCAGCTTTGTGAGATGAACCATGATACAAAGGAATGCCCTTCACTACCTCAAGTGAAGGCAGTTCTGCAGGCATCAACTCCAGATGTTGAACCAACCTACTTCATTGCCCATAAAAATCCTTGGCAGCCTTGAAATCAAGGCATGACTCCAAACTCATTTCCATTTTCAAATAACATGAATAATTGGAATAATATGCATCACATGAATACACAATTCCCTTCATCTTATTCCATCCATCAATGGTATCCTTCTCAACCTCCAATGCAAAATTTTAACTCTTGGAACTCTTGGACATAGTCACCAAACCAACATCATTCTTGGTCTCCTAGGTGGAGGAAATTCCATCCAGGAAACCAGTTTCCCTGTAACCAACCTCCTCAATAGTTTCCACATCAACAGTTTCCTCATCAACCCTACCCTCCTCAACAATACCCTTAGCCTTATCAGTAGTATCAGCAGTCGCAGCTGCAACTCCAGAACAATGTTGCACCCAATATGCCTATACGATCGCAGCTTTTTGCTCAAACTAACCCCAACCCAAACAATAAATTAGTCCATAAATTTGATATTGCCAACATGCTCGCTTACTCCATTACTCCAGTTCCCCATAACAACATCCGCTTACGATCAGGGAGGGTGGTGGAGCCCTTGGTCATTGAGGATGTTCCATCCTCTACGTCTGAAGAAAGGATGAACCAATAGTACTTATCCGATGCAGTGATCCCCATTATTGAGTATGCTGAAAATCCTACCGAGATACCTGCTGAAACACAAAAAGAAACATCTATTGATACACAACCTACACAACTGATTAGGGAACCACCATATTCTGAAACACTAACACTACAAAAGGAAGTGGAACAACCTCAATTTAACCTCTTAGGAGAGTTGAAAAAAATATATGTCAAAATTCCACTGCTACAGGCCCTTCATGATGTGTCTATCTATGCCAGAACTGTTTGGGATCTATGTACAAGAAAACCAGGAAGAAAACCAAGGGATCCTCCCATTATCCATGTTATAGGGAAATTATCTGAATTAATAATGGAAAAAACCCTCTCAGCCGAATACAACGATCCTGGGAATCCTACTATCACTGTGCAGATTGGGAGCACGTGGATACCAAACATACTGGTAGATTTAGGTGCAGCTATTAACGTCATGACCATAGAAACTGTAAGAAAACTTGGGCTCACTAATCTCAGGCTAACTCCTACCATTATAGAACTTGCAGATATGTCCACCATCAAACCCGAGGGAATCTTGGATGACCTTGTTGTCTCAGTTTATTCATGGGAATATTCGGCTAACTTCTTCGTTCTACAACCCAAGTTGCAACTAGGAGGGCACCCGCTGATCCTGGGAAGGCCCTGGTTAGCTACAGCTGATGCTTGCATCAGATGTCGATCTGGGTCTATGACCATATCAGATGGGACTGAGATAAATAAACTTACCCTCTATCCACCAGCTCGACTGAGTCTAGAAGTTGAAACTCCATTATGGATGGAGCTAGAGGAAGAGGAGGGCGTTCAACCATTGTTAACGATAGGGAAGGAATTGAATTTCAAATATGAAATAGAGGACGATGCCATCAATAATTTCATCAGTGAACCCACTTCTATCGATAAATAATTTTATTAGATCCTGAATAGTACTCTGGGTGAAGAAGAACAAGAAAATCTCACAGAGGAGACATTAATCAGTGATACTCACATAGTTCCAGTGTTGAAAATTTCAAAAAGTGTACCAGTCAAGATAGAGCCTGGAAAAACCTTGAATATCAATCCCAATCTTGCTCTGGATTAACAGGAACGCCTAATCACTCTCTTAAAAAAACATAAGGGGGCATTCGCATGGGAGTACATAGACATGAAGGGTATCCCTTCTAATCTGTGCACCCACCACATTTATATCAAAAATGACTCCCGTCCTGTGTGCCAGTATCAACGAAGGATGAACCCAAATATTAGGGACATGGTGAAGGAAGAAATTAAAAAAAAACTCTTGGAAGCAAGGTTTATATACCCCATCTCAGACAGCAAGTGGGTGTCTCCACTTTTGATAGTACCCAAGAAGAATGGTAAATGGAAAGTCTATGTGGATTATAGAGAGATGAACAAGGAAACAAAGAAAGAACACTTTCCCCTTCCTTTCATTGACCAGGTACTTGACACCTTATCTGGGAAGAAGTTATTCTCCTTTTTGGACGGGTCTAGCGGGTGCAATCAAATCCAGATTGCTCCTAAAGACCAGGATAAAACCACCTTCACTTGTCCTTAGGGTATCTTTGCATACAGGTGCTCCCCTTCGGCTTATGCAATGCACCAGCCACATTTCAGAGAGCTGTGATTAGCATATTTTCGGAAATGGTTAACGATAGTATGGAGATTTTCATGGACTATTTTACCCCTTATGGCAGGGACTTTGAAGAGGCATTGAAAAAATTGGAAAAGGTTTTAACACGATGTGAGCAGACCCAACTATCTTTGAGCACTGAAAAGTGCCATGTGATGATGAGAGAAGGAGTAGTACTGGGGCACTTTATCTCTGCTGATGGTATCCAGGTAGATCCATCCAAAATTAGGGTGATTGAAAACATACCCACTCTTGGAACTCAAAAAGAGGTACATTTTTTTTAGGGCATGTTGGGTATTATAGAAGATTTATAGAAAATTTTTCCATACTAGCTTCTCCTTTATTTACCTTATTGATGAAGGATGTACAGTTTGCTTGGAATGATGCATGCTAGACAACATTCATTGAGCTCAAGAATAGGCTGTCTATAGCTCCTATCTTAAGGGGGTCCAATTGGGCTCTGCCTTTCCACATTTCTTCAGATGCCTCTGACACTGCCATTGGAGCAGTATTAGGTCAGCAGGATGGTCAAGCACCATATGCACTTTATTACATCAGTAAAAACTTGACCCCTGCTGAACTTAATTATACTGTTACAGAGAAGGAATTTTTAGCCATTGTTTACTACATTAACAAATTTTGACACTATATCACTGGGTATTCCAACTTTGTACACACTGACCACTCAGCCATTAAGTACCTAATGAACAAACTAGTTACTAATGCTAGGATAAATAGATGGATGTTGCTATTACATGAGTTTGATATTACCATTATCGATAGGCCTAGAAAATAAAATGTTGTTGCTGATTATTTATCTTGTTTTACTAACAGTGATAACAACCTACTTGCTGAGTATTTTTTCCCAAATGAACACTTGTTTGTAGTTTCAACTCATTCCCCTTGGTATGCAGATGTGGCTAACTACTTGGCTGCAGGGAAGCTTCTGGCACATTTTTCCAAAAGGGAGAAAAGGAATATTATTCAATAAAGTGCCAGGTATTGCTGGATAGATGGACATATTTTCTACATAGGTCCTGATCTTGAGATCCAGAGATGTGTAAGGGAGGATGAAGTTTTCCATATTTTGAAGGCCTGTCATGATGATCCATGTGGGGGACATTTCACAGATAGGAGAATAGGTCATAAGGTGCTAAGAATGGGTTATTATTGGCCAACATTTTTCAGGGATGCCAAGAAATATGTCCAGTCTTGTGACAGCTACCAAATAATTGCCCAACCTAATAGATTGGGTGAAATGCCTCTTCTACCACAGTTGGTGGTGGAACCTTTTGACAGATGGGCCTTAGATTTCATTGGGCCTATCAATCCTCATTCAAAACACAAAGCTTACATTCTAGTTTGCATCGACTACATGAAAAAATGGGTAGAAGATGTGGCTTTGGCGAAGGCCAATGACTAGACTGTAATATATTTCCTGTATGGATAAATATTCACTCATTTTGGAATATCCAAGGAATTAATCATAGATGGAGGACCACAATTTGTGTCACACAAATCCAAAAATCTACTACAGAAGTACCATATTCAGCATAGAATGACTTCACCTTACCACCCCTAGGCCAATGGCTAGGTGGAAAGTACCAATAAAGTTATTGAGGCTATCCTCACCAAAATAGTCAGAAGCCATCATAGAGACTAGGCTGACAGACTTGCTGAAGCACTGTGGGAATATCTTACTACATAGCGTAATACTATAGGTTTCTCCCCTTATGAATTGGTGTATGGAAAAAACATTGTCTTTCCCATTGAATTTGAAATCAAAACCTTGAAGGTAGCCATGTAAGTGAACCTAGATGCAACTGAAGCCCAGAGGAATAGATTGAATCAAGTGAATGAACTTGAGGAAAAATGCATAGCTGTTGTGGATCGGACAACATTAATTAAGAAACAGAGATCCAATTGGCATGAAAGGTTCATCAAGAAGTGAGTCTTCTATGAGGGATACTGGTTACTGTTATATGATTCAATATTCAAAAGGGACTTTAAAGGTAAGATATACACAAGATGGTTAGGTACATATCTGATAGACAGAGTATTTGACAACGGAACAGTCCTCTTGGTCACCATTGATGAGAATCGTGCACCATTATTCGCTAACGGTCACAGGCTGCGACTGTATCATAAACCAATTTTGAGGGACATGTTTGTTCACAAATTGCAGCTGATTCAAGATACTAGTTGGAGCAATGGCAGGAATATTTCTCTTCCCCTGTCAATCTTTAGAAATTCGCTACAATTTCTACACAAAATGTTTGTACATAAATAAACTAATGCTTAGTTCATTTTTAGTTTTTTTCTTCCTTTACACTTCATTTTTTTTTTCAGAATCCGTGCAGGAATTTATTCAAGGAGCAATGGTTATGGCTGGGCCTGATAACCATGAGCCCCTACATAATTTTCTGTTTTTTGGAAGAGCTCCTTACAGAAGAAAATGTGAATGATGAACAGCTCGGTGTAGCTGCAACACTGCAAAATTTTCCTACTTTTCCGTCCCGTCGCAGCTGAAACACCGTAAAAACCTTGCCTATTTTTCCCGCTTCGCAGCGACAACACTACAAAATTTTCCTACTTTTTTGACCCATTGTAGCTACAACACTGTAAAAACCCTGCCTATTTTTCCCATTTCGCAGCTGCAACACCATCAAACCATGCCTATTTCTTCGTCCTATCGCAGCTGCAACTTCGTAAAGAACTCGCCTATTTTCCCATTCTGCAACTGCAACACCATAAAAATCTCACCTATTTTTTCGTTCCGCAACTGTAACACCGTAAAGTATCAGCCATTTTTCTGTTACAGTAGCCATGACTCTGTTGAAATTTTGCCTACTTTTAATCTTTTTAGCGGCTGTAACTCCGCTAATTTGGCCGCCTTTAACTATGGATTGTGGCTGCAAATCCTCCATATTTGTCCACAGTCAGGCTGCAACTCCTTCAAATTTATCCAGAATTTATGCCGCCCATGGTTTTGTCGATTCAGGCTGACTTTGCAGCTTTAATTATTATCCCTTCAGGATCGACAAGACAACTTTTGGTTCGATGGGAGAAGGATCATGGTAGCACGTCCGAGATAATATTTAAATTTGAAGGCCCCATTGATACGTTGTATTATCTCGAGAATTTACGGTTCATCCCATAATTACTAAGGTACGGTTCTGGTTATTTACATGATTAAGCATTAAGCATATTTGACAGAGTTAATCATACCTATCTTTTTGTGTCTATCGTTACACCCGTACTTCATTAACTGTACATTCCCATGATATAATGGTTACTCAAATTTATTTCACAACCGCCACCCTTTCCTAATTTGGGGAAAAATCTTACCAATGATTCTATGTTGAACTTTCCAAATTTTCCAACTTCAACCTCTGTTGTTCATGCATGTCCTACGCTGAAATATCCATTGTTGGATCCTGCAATTTGCTAAGATGATACTAGAATTTAGAAAGAAAGATAACATGGGTATCTTGGACCGGCATGAACCTCCAAACACATAGGCACTGCGAAAGAATGCTGAAGTTTTTGCTATCTTTGAAACCGTGGGCTGGACTAAGTTTTTCCAACGTCTTAATGGTTTTCATCATGAGACTGCTCTACAGTTTTCCTTAAACCTTACAGAAACCTACTCAGAGGTTAGAGGTTTACGGATAGAAGTTTCTGAGACAATTGTAGCTGAGGTTACCAGGCTCCTGTAGGTAGGAAGAACTTTGTTTGGAAGACGAACTCCCAATTACTCCACTGTACAAGAATTTTTGGTGGTAGGTGAACAATTGTGTCCATCAGGATGGGGGATAGAATTATAGTCATTTCCTCGCCCATGGGACCAAGTAGTCATCTTCCTCAAGAAGTATATCACCTATGAAGGTAGGTACCAAACTGTCTATTATTCTGAGTTCCCACTACTGTCTCATTTACGCCACATAAATCTACTTAATGTTCCATTTTTTCTATTTAAAGACCTACATCACATGGCAGGCTTTGTTAGAGCAGCTCAGTATCCATATTCTTTCCTTACCCATCATGGCCTCATTAAACTTTTAATCTTAAGTGCCCTAGCTTAGAGAAATCAAACATGGGAGCAATTTACCAACCAACCTCAGATAGCCCAAGGACCTATACCTTTGCCTGAGATTCCCATCAGAGAAGTAAGGGAACCTATACCTTTGCCTGAGATTCCCATAAGAGAAGTAAGGGAAGCTACACTTTTTTTGAATGTCCAATTGGCGGAAGAGCAAGCGGACCGAAGTCCCTCCAATTTATTCCTAGTGTATTCCTTCTTTGCTTGTTCTTTTATATGCTTCCACAATAATAGTACTCGATTCATTCAGTAGACTGTTATCTTCAGTGTGCGCCCGGGCACGAAGTGGATCACATGTAGTCAATGCAGGGGCTTTAAGAGGAGAAGAATAAAGATCACAACAACCAGAAAACATTGTATGGAACATGGACACACCGAGGGGGAGGCATGAATATCGCCCATTTGTAAGTTTCACATTATAAATGTTTTTTATATTGATTTCTTTGGTAAATGTATGTATTATTTTAATATTTCTTATATTAATTTATATCTATTGATGTTTTCATGTAATTATAAAGGAAAGACATCCTACAACATATCATCCAGAGGAAGTGCTTTCTAGAACAAGTACCGGAGGAACATGGAGCTGTGAATAATGGAGAACAAGTTAATGATCATATTGAATAAGATGATCATACTCATAACATAGTTGAATATGATGGTGCAGATACATTGATCCATGATTCATTTAATGTTAGAATGGATGATGATGGTGATGATTATCATGAAAATATTGATGACTTTGATGATGTTCAAGATTTACCTCTTCTTTAGAAGCAATACAAACCCCTTTATGAAGGCTCCAACACAAATCTTCTCTGCTATATTGTTGATAATGAACTTGAAGGTTATGAATGGTATTTCAAACATATCAGTCACACGGATGTTAAGGTATGTAAAATATTCCATCACATATAATATATGATCGTGATAAAGATTCTCTTTGTTCCTTAAATAATTTTATTGTTAATTCATAAGTCAAATTAATATGGATGAAATGTGTTTCATTAATATTATTTATATTATATCAACTAGATTTTTATTTTAATTTGTTGTAGCTTGATAGCTGAATTTTTGTTACCACCTTCAAATATTTTACCTCGCACATATCAAGATTTATCTTCCATCATGAAAGAAATTGGAATGTAGTATGAAGCAATTCATGCATGCCCCGATGAACATGTTATCTATTATAATCAACATGGATTTGAAACAGAATGTCCAAATGTCATATCAGTAGATATCGAATAGATCAAGTAACAAAAAAGGTGTCTTGCAAGGTTCTTCGTTATATTCCCATTATTCCATGTTTGCAACGACTGTTCAGGTGTAAAAACATATCACAAATTATGGATTACTATGCAAGGAAAAGAATTCAAAATGACATTATTCGAATGCCTACAGATGGTTCTACATTTAGAGATATGGAGAAAAAATGGCCTCACTTTAAAGAAGAACCTCGTAATCTTAGGATTTCTTTTGCAGCAGATGGTGTCAATCCATTTTCATAGATGAGATCTGTTTACTTGATGTGGCCTATTTTTGTTATCAATAATAAAATTCCTCCATGGTTGTCAATAAAGAGAGAGGACATAATGTTGTCGATGATTATTCTAGGTATATTGTGTCTACAGTTTTTTTTAGTGTAGTGGCATCTCATTTGTCGTATTTGTTTCCTAATTTCATATATATATTTTTTATTTTTCTCTTGTGCATGGTTTATATATCTAAATGGTACTCATAATTATATATTTTATATGTTCAAATCAATCGGGTAAGTACCAAGTTAAAGATATGAATGTATATATCGAACCTCTTATTGATGAGCTACTAAAGTTATGGAATGGCATCACTATATATGATGTATCTCACACGTATCTAGACCAATACGATGAAGGAAATTTCAATTCCATGCAATTTTTGTATGGATGATACATGATGCCCCATGGTTAACCCATTTTTGCAGTTTATAATTATAAGTTCCACTTTAATTGAATTTAATTTTATGAACTAGTTAATATACTATGCATGCATGTTTTTTTAAATATTCCATTTAGTTTATATATAATTATAATTGACATAGATATTCCATCTCTTTATATAGGTCTTCAGAAAAGGAAAAATTTGCATGTACAGCTTGTGGTCCTAAGATCAAATCTCGTTGTTCAAAAAGATTAGGAAAGGAGGTGTTTGATGAATGTAGGCACTTCCTATCTAAGAATCACGGGTATCAAACTACCGAAAAAAATTCTATTCAATGGAAAGCAAGAGTCTGCATTAAAACCATAGAGAATGACACCTCGTCTATGGAAGTTGCAATATAATAGGAATCGTTAAGGTACGTATGAATCATCGTATATGAAATGTTATGTATATTTTTCTTGTGTGTTGTTTACTGTAATTGACATTGATTTCTGTAATTTCTTTATAAACTACGATTAATGATGATTGTCGTGATCATGAAGGAATTAATGAGATTCCACGAGGAATGAAAAGTTATCCTAAACAATTCAGTAGGTTGCCATACTATGAGCACCTACAAATTGCTCATCTGTTTGATACAATGCTTATTAGAAAGAAAGTGAATGAAACATTATGGCGAATATTGGATGGAAGGAGTGAGAAAGAAAAAATTGTCAAAATTTGCAAAGACATTCAAGAATAAAACCATGCAATTAAAGACGTCATTCAATTTCATAGCAGCGAAGACCAAATTAATATAAACTCACTTCCATGGATGTTAACGGAGCAACAAAGTAATGTTGTAAAAAAAGTCATGCAAAAAATTAAATTTCCCACTGGATTTTGTGCGAACATGAAGAATATCATAACAAAGAAAGGTGATTTTATGGGGGTGAAAACGCATGATTGGCATGTCTTCATGAAGGTAATTATTATGGTATCCATATAATTATTGTTTCTATTTATTCCAGTGCATATTTTTGGTATTTTGTTTGTCTGCTCTTCGTTTAAAAAATGAAATGATTTGTTTATTGTTACAGTATGTTCTACCTCTCTCTCTCTCCTGGACAACTTCGACAACAATGTAAAACATGTTCTATATAATCTTGGGAGATACACAAGGTAAGTAGAGATTTTTTGTATATCCTTAGTGTTTGTTTAAATCATCGTAGAACTTATTTTTTATTTTTGTGCTCTAATTCACTAGAGGAAATTTCAATTTAAAATGGGCCTTCCAAAAATAATACAAATTCCATGTCATCATGTATTATCCAATCAAAATGCTTTAAAATTACAAAATGGAGCACCTCTTAAACATTTTTTTAATATAAATTTGGGGATAGGTATCATAAAAAAAACTACTTTTTTGTTCGTATTTTCGACATATCTCCCTGTGTTTTTACTCAAATTTTGATTGGGAGAGCTCGTTGGATGTGGAATTAAATTTTGCATCCAAGGAGTACCCACTCATTATACTTTTAATGGGCCTCTCTACCCCCAAAAAAATAAATACATGAAAAACATGATGATGACATCATCATCATGTTTTTCAGGTATTTCTTGTTTTTGGGGTAGAGGGGCCCATTAAAAGTATGTCAAGTGGGTACTCGTTGGATGAGAAATTTAATTCCGCATCCAATGAGCTCTCCCGATCGAAATTTGAGTAAAAACACAAGGAGATATGTCGAAAATACGAACAAAAAAGTAGTTTTTTCTTTTCTTCCTCCAAAATTAATAAATATCATTTTATTATTTTATTAATTTTCCTTAGGAGGCCCATTTTGAGTTGAAATTTCCTCTAATTGTTATGTAATTGTTGTAGATGCAACTATTTTCCCCCAAAAAAATTATTTTTAGGGTCCCCCCTTATCTTTTTAGTCTTTAGAAGGCTTAAGGAATCTAATGACTTCACCAAATTTTTTCCCATGACTTGAAAATTTGAAAAATGGAAGGTTTGTTTGCTTACATCGAATGCACAATTGACTATTTTTGCCGATGTATCGGGTGCGTAGTTGACTAGCCACCATATGTTCCCATTGGGAGCATTTCGAGGTTTTTCTCCAATGTATCAGATATCGTTTCATCTATCGCGTCGGAAGTGGTCTACATATCCACTGGAAGCTTAGTCTGGAACAGTTCCAATGATCCAGTTCCCCATCCATCTGTCGTTTTTTGATATCCGATTAAGCTTGGTAAATTGTTTTTCGCTGTATCGGCTGTGTCCTGGGGAATGAGCCGAGAGCCTAGTTGTTTCGCTAGCTAATGTTGCAGAGGCACAATGTGATGTTAATCTGATGCATCAACATGCTCATCACTGATACTGAGGCATGTTAGTTATGTTGACAGTCGATAATGGTTTTATACGTTTCAACATTTTCCACTTGATGTCCCGGTTACGGTCTGTCGAATCCATCTGACGCTTCGTGTCAGCTCGCAATTTCCATTTCGATATTGACTTATCCGATGCTTCGTGTTAGCTCGCAAGTTCCATTCCGATATTGACTTAGTGCTTTTATTCTTTCCCGCCCGTTAACCTATCCTTCTCATGGTTGAGATTAAAAAGCCATAGGGGTCATATTTTCAGTTATTTTTCATCCGTGTTTGTCACCCATTGGAGCTATGTAGCTTTCATTGTCTGAACGAATCGTTTTCCAGTGGAGGTCGTTGTCCATCTAGGTCATTTGCAAGGTTTCTCCATGTAGGATTCGCCTCAAATCTTATTGCTCAGCATCTATTTGTTTTACCCGCATATTTTGATAAGGTTAGGTTATTAGTTATCCCACAGGTATTTTATTGCAAAGTGCAGCGATCATTGTTTTTTTTTAGAGTTTGCCTTGTTTGTCTTGTGGATGTCGTTCACCATCCCACCCATTTTCTTGTTTATTCTCACCTTGGGTATTGATTGATTTCTATGTAGCCATGATTTACTCCTTGACAGTTGTTGGAAAAACAAGGGCAGGGTGCAGACGAACGTTTCACTGTCTGCACCGCTCCTTTTTTCCCTTCACCATTTTAAACCACAGGTTGTGTAGCCATTGTTTGAACAGTGTTAGGTTTTCATGGGATTCCAGGGGAGTTTTCAGTTGTAAGAGAAGGTGGGTTTTGGGAGTTATCAGTCTACGGGTATAAGATTTTCTCACTATCAGAGTTACTACCCGTAGACATAAGGGCGTAGTGAAGATATAGGGTTTTCCTGAGTAGAAGTTTGTTTGCATATTTGGTTCCGATAGGATTTTGCAAGTTTCATAGTTTTGTTAAGTTTCACATACAAAAATCTCAGTTGTTTTGATAAAAGAAAAATTTGTTCAGCATGCATCTTGACGAGTTGGTAATGTTCTGGTTATTTTTGTTGTTGTTTTTAGTATATAATTTTCTATGGGTGAATGGACTAAATCTATTTTTCATGATCAATATAGGCTCATCATCAGCACAACAATATGCCATGAAAGAAGAAAAATAAGGCCCAAGCAACATAGGAGGAACCAGAAGTGGAAATAATAACCCGAGTTGAAGTTATTTATGAAGACACTAAAGCCATCACTGGAATTGATCTTGAGTATAAATGGGGAGATATATACAGAATGATCTCAAACCAGAGTGTTCCAGAGGCTGGGTTCAAGGATTTTCCTATCTATGCCAACATTGAGAGATTATCCATCATGAAGGTGGCTACCAGACCTAAACTTTTCCCCTGTTCAAAGGTGATAGGATGGATTCTTCCTAGGGAAGATGTGACAAGGATGATACTGGCCAACATTGAAGGGAAAGGTTATGCTACCTATAGACCAGCCTATGTATCCATGGCTAATAAGTTTCCAACACCACAAAGTTATTTGATTGAGAGTTGGTTGAAAGACCTTAACCTAGATGTGGTGGAAACAATTAAAAGAATGATGATACCAGGTAAGAACTTTCATACGAGGCCTTCAGGGGAGTACGAGATAACAAGCCTATGCACTCCATACAGGTTAATTTCCTTGATGTTAAACCATATTTTTGAGAGGGATAATGGGAAGAACTTTAAAATAGGATGGGTACCAGTGATCTTTTTTGTAGCCACCCAAGGTACAATATTCAATTGGGCAAACATAGTGTCCAACAGCCTGTCAACTTGCATAAGTGAAGCACTAGGATGGGTCTCCCAGAAGAAAGAATAATTTTATATGAGTTCAATCCTTATTTATTGTATTTTATGTACTCATCCTTTCCCAACATTGAAATGCCAGTGGGATAAATACCGATCCCCTGTATATGTTTCCTACCAATTATTCTAGGCTCACAAGTATTATAGCTACTGCAAGAATATTTGTGAGGATTTTATTATGCCATTGTACACATTGATTTTCCTGGTTGAGTGTAATTGTATGTCAGAGGAATCTATGAAGGTCATGCAAGGCAATAGGCACTATTACTTGACAAAAGAAGGATTTTATTTAAGATGTTTGGTGGGTCAAGCGTTCCTTCCCTTCTACCCAAGTATGCTACAGACTACATGATTCATAAAGAAGTTGTGAGAAAAATGTACATTGACAGAGTGGGTAATTTCCTATTTGAGTAGAAGAAGGCAGTGTATCTTGTAGTTCCCTTTTCTATAGGGAGTTACAAGTTTTCCAGGGTGAAAACGGTAGCAGAACTCATGAAGGAGTTAGAGTATTTTCACTTCGATGAAATAAAGTTCCATAGAAATGACTCTGAGAAGAAGGTAGCTGATTATTGCACAACAGATGGAGTGCATTTTGAGTATACAAATTTTTAGGATAAAGATGAAGAAGTCTTCTGGAATGCTCAGAACATGACAAATTTGAGGAGAAGGTTCAAACAAAAGATAACTACTATTGGCAGGAAATGAAAAGCTGCTGAGCAACCTAAAAAGAAAGAAGAAGAGGCTCCAAATAAAAGGCAGGAAGAAGCACATAGATTAGCCTGAGAAGCAGAAGAGTGGTTGAGAGCTGAAGAAGAATAAAAAAGAAAAGTAGCTGAAGAGGCCGAAAGGAAAGTTGAAGAGGCCGAGAAGAAAGCTGAAGAAGCAAAGAAGAGAAAAGAAGAAGAAGAGGTCCAGAGAAGGTAGAAAGAAAGTGAGGGATTAAGATTAGAAGATGTTGATAAGGAAAAAGAGCAAGCAGAAAAAGTAGCTGAAGAGTTGCGACAAAAGGCACAAGAGGAACAGGACTATGCTGATCAAGAATTGACTCAGTCTTATGGTGATCCATTAGAACCCGCTGTTCCATCTAGTAGTATAGTAGGAGGGAATGCATTGTCAGTATCTAGAATTGAATTGACTCCTTTTACTCCCACAGAAGGAGAGGAAGTGTCTGATTTAAACACTATTTTTTATGACAAGGCCAAAAAGAGTATTGTTAAAAGAACGAAGCAAAAGGTGAACATTTGAGGTAAGACGAGAGTGATGGTGATCGAAAAGGAAGTGGTTCATGGTACCGATAAAGATCCATGATTAATGGAAAGGGCTGGTGTAGCCACAACCCTAGATATTGAAGATAAAGTGGATAGAATAATGATGGATTTAGAGTAATCCCAGAAGAAGGTTACACAGTTGAAAGAGACCTTAAAAAAGGAAAGAAATGAAAGTCAGAATTTAAAGAGAAAGTACAAATATATGATTAGTGAAATTGAGGAATCCAAAGCATAGTGCTAGACTCTACAATCATACAAAGATGCTTTGGTGTTATCCACAAGAAATATAGAAAAAGAGTCCAAGGCCATCTCAGCATATTTTGGGAGACTCCAGCAAATACATAAGGTTTTGGAGGCAGAAAGAGATAATATGAAATTGTCAATTGAAGAGTTGAATAAAGAGAAGGGAAAGTTAGAGGATAAAGTGGTATAATTGGAAATGCAAAAGACTACTGCTAAGAGGAAAGCTAAGCTTTATGAGACTTAGGTAGTAGCCTTGAAAAATTAGAAAACTTTGCTGGAAGTCTCATTAAAGACAACTATGGAGAAAAAAAAAATATTGAACCTTTGAAGAAGCATGCTCTTACACTTAGAAATAAGATTCATCAAATACAGCTTCAGATGATGGAAGAGATGTTAAAGGTTCAGCAGGTAGAAATAAGGCTAGAAGAAACTATAAATACAGCTTCCTACTTCTTAGACAGGACACAGGATATCCTGGAGGCTCTACAGGGACGAATGACTTGGTTATAAACAAATAAGGAACCTCCAACATATGTGCACATAAAAGACCTAGAGATAGTAAAGTTGGAGTATGAGCTGATCGAATTTGCGAGTAAAGTAGCAGAGGAATTTGTAAAGATAGTTAGGAGGACAAAGGGTGTTTGTGCCGAATTATATAGAAAAGTTCTCCTAACTTACAATCGGTGTCAGACCTCTGCTAGGAGGAGGTTATAATAGCTACCCGATCATGAAAGGTTTTTGAAGCAATTGCAGGAAAGATGGCAAGAGGATGAACAGGCTATTCAGTTAGTCGAGGGATTGGATGAAAAGGTGCTTAAAACTGCAATAGCACAGGCAATAGTTAGCAGTCACTTATTGGAAGACCAACTTCTCTTGATTCCAGCCAGAGTGGCGAATATAAAGTCTCAAGTTTCTAAGCATGAAATCACCATTAGATTTCTAGAGCCTTCTGGTTTTGAAAGTATAGCAACAGATGCAAATATTTGGAAGAAATTTAGAAATGATCAAGTTGGGCCCACTTAGTTGGCTTACTCAAATGATTGATCAATTATGTAATATTTTTGTATTTATCTTTTCCTAAGTGTATATGCTAGAAGACGATTTTTTGTAAAGGAAGAGTCAAGGGAAGACCAAAGGTCCAAGGGGGGAACTCAAAGGTTTTTTTCTATTTGTATAAATATAGGTGATTTAGATGTAAGAAAGGGACCTTTTTTCATGCTATCTTTATGCAATATTATTGTAAGATGAACTACTTCGTCTTATAATAAAGAATATATATTTTCTGTTGGATAAGGCACCGTGGAGTTTCAAATGCATGCCATAGACTGGTTGAATATGAACTACTTTTGTTTCATCTTGTTTCTATGAACTGTGAGATCATTCTAACTTACAAATTATTTCATGTTATGAATGTTTTCCTGTTTATTTCTGGGAAATTTCCACAGCATATCTGAGTAATGAATGTTTTAATTGACAATGAGCTATCTCTTTGTTTATCTTTCTACTTATATCCATGTATTATGAAATATTACAACTACCTGTAATATTCTAAATGCATGTATTACATTACATTACTCATTATTAATTACAGTATTTCTCCCTAGGGATAGGTTAAATAGTTTTAGTTAGCATTAGTATAAGTTGTTTTCTGTTATGATTTAGAAGCGAAAGAGGTAAGATGAGAGGTAATAACCTGTGCATCACATTGTGACACTCTTCTTTAACTCTATTGATTTCACTTAATTAGGCACTTGCATATCATACATAAACATAAAAATAAAAAATACACTTAAACGATGGACTGGGTCGCAACTGGTAAAGCAAGCTTTAACTTTTTCTTGACCTGCGGTAGCCAGACCGTAAACCAGATGGATTCCCCATACCAGACAATAACGATCTAATTGGGAACGCTTATGGGGGAGAATCCCTACTATTTTTAACGTGATTTTCCAGGCCTCAACGGTAATATAATGTTGTTTTTGTTAAATATTGTGATTGTTTTGCATCACTTGTATATGGTTTTCATCTAAAGAAATCCATAAAGAATAGATAAAGTATTGGAGGAGACAAATTCCTCGTCTCATGTGTGAAATGCATAAGCATTTTCCTTCAACATTTTTCAATGCACAGGAACACTACCTCATACACCAAGTTGAGGAGATTGAATTGTGTGGACTTGTGCACTCAAGGTCCATGTGGATGGTTGAGAGGCACTTGAAATTTATGAAGGGTTTGGCTAGACGACGAGCACATGCTGAGGGTTCTATGATGGAGGAACATATGGTATACCAAAACATGTTGTATATTAGTGAATATCTTCCTAATTTAGTGTCAAATCTCAATTACGTCGCATTTGTGATCCAGACTCCAATAACAATTTTGAAGGGGAGTACCTAAAGGGGAAAGTTATATCGAGGAAGGTGAAAGACAATTATTAGCTAGTGGATATTAATTAATATAACACATTTTATTGTTGATTTTTATGTATATATATCATACATTTTCTATTTTTTATATTCAATATATTGCACCAATTAAGAGTGTATACTTTGTTAAGATAATATACATTTGTATTGAATTTTAATTTTTATTATCATCAAGCAGTTGGTCGAGAGTGGGATGCACTTCATTTATACATCACAAAAAATCTTGGATGGATGAAGGTATGGATTGAACGATGTGAACAATCTGTTCATGGAATATCATGGGAAGGTGTGGCTTCATTGGTTAAAGAAACACATTGCAATGGAGATACCAATCTTGCACAAAGGGAAATCGATTTAGCATATGGTTTAAAAGATAAGAAGGAAAGCATGTTAATCAACCACACTAATTTTGTTTTTGCAAACATTTTGATGTACACGCTCATTTTTTTCCCTGTATGGCATAAACATGCACTTAATCATAAATATTGGATCATTATGTAATCTTTTTGTGTATAGATTTTTGTAGGTAAAACACCATAAGATTATGTGGTGCAATGGTTGTAGATATCGCATAAAAAAGTTGGATGAAATGAAGAAAACATTATATTGTGGGATATCTACAGTCTTTGAGTTCACCAATGTTTCCTCTAGAAGTGATAGACATCCAGAACTCTCAGAAAATTGATACTATGGGTATCTAGAAGATATTCTTCAGCGTGACTTTAACTCCTTCAAGGTAGTTTTGTTCGTTGTCAATTGGTATAGGTTACGATTGAATCAACGTGATCCCGAAAAAACTATTATTGAACATGATAATGGATTTAACATGGTAAATACAAGGTTGTTTGGGCCAAGAATGAAGCCCTATGTTCTTCCAAGCCAATGTGAACAGGTATTTTACTCTGAGATTTCAAGGAGAGCGGGTTGGTCATTTGTTATGAGACACAATCCAAAGGGAATTCCGGTAAAGTATAACCTAGAGGAAGGTAATGAAGAGGGTCTCAAAGAAGAAGATGATGTTGAATATGATCAACATGAGTTAGATGATCCTAGAAGAATATTCCAAAGAATTTTTTAAATATGTGGTGGGATGGAATGAAATTTGGCATGGTTAGACTAGACACATGCATTGAAGGTGTGGGAGGGTTTACAGACTCAATCATCATCATCATTATAATAATCGTCATCACCCTCATCCTCATTAACATCTTCATCATCATCATCTTGTTCATGTTCTTTATAATCTTCATCGTCTACATCATCATCAACATCATCATCATTATCATTATCTTCATCACCATCTTCATCATCATCATCATATTTGTCATCGTTGATGGTATGGTGAGTTCATCAAATTCATCGTCATCTTTATCATATTCATTATCATGATCATCATCATCATCATCATCATCGTTGTTGTCCTCATCGTTGTCATCATCATCATCATCATCATTCTCATTTTCGTCAACATCATCGTTGTTGTTACTAGCATCATCATTGTCATTGTCGTTGTCATCATCATCATCATCACCATCATTATCATCATCACTGTAATCGTCCCGATGATAATAATTGTCATCATCTTCATCATCATCATCATCATCATCATCATCATCATCATCACCACCATCATCATCATCATCATATTCATCATCATCTTCATCATCATCATCATCATCATCATCATTGTCATCATCATCGTCATCGTCGTCGTCATCATCATTGTCATCTTCATCATCATCATCATCATCATCATTGTCATCACCATCTTCATCTTCATCATCATCACCACCACCACCACCACCATCATCTTCATCATCATCATCTTCATCATCATCACCATTATCATCATCATCATCATTGTCATCATCATCATCATCGTCATCTTCATCATCATCATCATCATAATCGTCATCATCATCATCATCATTGTCAACATCATCATATTCATCATCTTCATCATCATCTTCATCACCATCACCTTCATCTTCATCGTCATCATCGTCGTCATCATCGTCATCTTCATCATCATCTTCATCATCGTCATCACCATCTTCGTCATGATCATCATCACCATCTTCATCATGATCATGATCATCATCTTCATCATCATCATCATCATCATCATCGTCATTGTCATCATCATCATCGTCATCGCCATCACCATATTCATCTTCATAAGCATCATCACCATCTTCATCATCATCATCATCATCATCATATTTAGCATCATCGCCATCATCATTACCATCATCATCATCATCATCATCGTCATCATCATCATCATCGTCATCATCATCTTCATCATCATCATCATCATCGTCATCACCATATTCATCATCATCATCATCATCTTCAGCATCATCATCTTCATCATCATCATCATCATCTTCATCACCACCATCTTCATCTTCATCATCATCGTCGTCGTCTTCATCATCATAGTCATCATCATCATCGTCATCACCATCTTCATCGTGATATTCATCATAATCACTATCATCATCATCTTCATCATCGTCGTCCTCGTCATCACCATCATCATCATCATCATCATCATCATCATCTTCATCATCATCATCGTCGTCACCATGATGATGATGATCATCACCATCATATACCTCTTCCTCATCAACATCTTCATCATCATCATAACTGTCATCATATTCATCATCATCCACATCATCTTCGTTATCATCATCATCATCGTCGTCGTCGTCGTCATCATCATCTTCAATATCATCAACATCATTGTCGTTGTCAATATCATCAACATCATCATCATCGTTTTTGTTGTTAGCATCATCAACATCATCGATGTCGTTTTCGTCATCATGATCATGATCATTATCATTATCATTGTCATCATCATCATGTTTTTTTGTTGTCTCTAATCACACCTAGGAAAAAGACATCAATCAACTTTACTATTCCTAACTATACCATATATCCCTAACTAGACCATGATTAGTGTCTCAAGAAGCATGTAATGTGTAAATCCTTGTACTACGTCCCATATGACCATGGTTAACATTGTAAGATCCATCCTAGGTGAACAAGATATCCTATTGGTGGATATATCCCACTTAGTGGCTAAAGATATCCTCTAAAGGGAATATGATCTCATCATCACCTTCATCATCGTTGTAGGATATCCGATGCGAATACCTAGAAATACTGACAGTGTTTGGCATCGGTGGATTGGTGAGATTGTCGGAGTCTTTTGAATGGGGTGTCAGATATCCGACTGAAATTACATTATAATGAGTCTGATATTCAATATAAGTTGTCTTTGGTGGTATGGCGAGGTCATCATATTCATCATCATCACAATTGTCATCATCATCATCATCATATTCATCATCATCATCGTCGTCATCATCACCATCTTCATCATCATCATCATCATCATCATCATCTTCATCATCATCATCATCATCACCCTCTTCCTCATCAACATATCCATCATCATCTTCTTCTTCTTCATCATAATCATCATCATCATCACGGTATTCATCATCATCATCATCTTCATCATCATCATCATCATCATCATCATCTTCATCATCATCTTCATCGGCATCATCATCATCATCATCATCACCATCTTCATCATAATCATCATCACCACCACCACCACCACCATCATCATCATCATCATCATCATCATCATCATCATCATCATCATCATTGTCATCGTCGTCACCATATTCATCATCATCATCATCATCATCATCTTCATCATCATCATCATCATCATCATCATCATCATCATCTTCATCATCTTAATCACTATCATCTTCATATTCATCGTCATATTCATCATCATCTTCATCATCATCATCATCATCATCATCGTCATCACCATCTTCATCATCATCATCATCATCATCATCATATTCAACATCATCATCGTCGTCATTACCATCTTCATATTCATTGTCATCATCATCATCTTCATCATCGTTGTCTTCATCATCATCATCATCGTCACCATCATCATGATCATCATCTTCATCATGATCATCATAATCATCATGATCATCATGATCCTCATCACCATCATAATCATCATCATCATCATCATCATCATCATATTCATCATCCTCATATTCATCATCATCATCATCATCGTCGCCGTCATCATCATCGTCATCATCATCATCTTCATCATCATCATCGTCTACATCATCATCATCAATATCGTTGCCATCATCATGATCATCATTGTCATCACCATATTCATTATCATCATCATCATCAACATCATCTTCATCATCATCATCGTCATCATCATCATCATCATCATCGTCGTCGTCATCATCATCATCATGGTTCCATAACATTGTTCATTGCTCACAATTCCTCCAACTTTTTTCAAGGTTTTGTAAACATGGTTCCACAACTAAATGTTCTTAATTCCACCAACATTGTTCATGATTCTATAAACATTGGCCATTGTCCTTCGTAACCGTGTATGCATTACTAATGTTCCACATATTTTGATCATTACTCCATTAACATTGTTCATGGTTGAGTTTGAACACACACACACACTCTCTCTCTCTATATATATATAATATTAGAGTACAACACAATATTTTTAAATTTATAATTTGTATACAAGTTAATTTATAAGATTTTAAAAATCTTTATTTGATATTCTACTTAGAATTTTAAACATTTATAATAAATAAATTTTTTTATGTTAAAAATCTCAAAAGCTTTCAAATTATATAAATAAATTAATATAATTTTTAGTATTATTTTTCATTAATTTTTTTTATAATTTTTTACAAATAATCATATATTTTTATTTATTCTACAAATTATAATACATTTGTGAATTACTATGGATGGAGTTTTTCTATTGCAGCACTAGAGGAACTTTTAGTTACTTTGAGACGTTACTATAATTTCTGCGCGCATCCAACCTTCCGACCTCCTACGAGCAAGAAGACAGAGGCCGAAGATAAAATTTACGCCTCCAAAGGAACTTTCAGTTACTAGCATTTTTACTTGCATCCATCCTTTCGACCTCCGACGAGCAAGCAGACAGAGGCCGGAGATAGCATTTATGTGTCCATCCTTCAGGACCTCCAAAGAGAAAGTAGAGGGAGATAGGTGACTTGGAGGGAGCCAAGGGTTCGAGCTCGATTGTGATAGGGTTTAGGGTTTCCTACTAAGTCGGAGGTCACAAAGGAAACCAAATTTATTGAGGGGACTAGCATAGCCCGAGCCAATGCCTCCCAAATCAGTAAGCAAAAACCTCTTCGGTCTCATTTGTTTGAACTAGCAATTAGCATACCATGAAAATTTCTTTCCAGGATATGTTAGGAAAAATATCAATTTTGTAAGGGGGTGACTCTTTTGGTATTTCTGCTTTTCAAAGGCAAAAGAAAATATAGGAACATAGGTAGTTTTAGGTCCTATTGAAGCACAACCAACGGAAATATTGAACTATAAATTATCCATGAGCATATAGTTTTTGATATTTATTTGTTCCTTGCCCATGTCCCTTCCCTGGGGGGGTTATAAATTTAAATCTGATGGTTATTGCGTGTTGAGAAGGGGCAGGGGTAGATGCTTCTCTGTCTTATTTACATAGGGTAATAGCAAGGGTAACTATTCAACTGCTCTTTTGACTCTGTCTTTGGTTTTGTTTCTGATTTTGTTCCCATCGCTACCTATGTCCCTGCTACTCCTCTCCTTCCGTTATTTCTGAATAAACCTCATACCTCCGCTACATGTGGTTCTAGATCAATGGATTCAAACAGGTCAAATGCACCCTCCTTCGTAACCTCATACCTTCTCTACGAGGTGGTCAAAGGGTTATGGTGAATAACGTGCTTGTTCCTTTCAAATTGTATGCCAATGTAGCAGCCTTGAGTGATATACTAAATGATATAGGTGGGTCGGTCAACCTTTGTTGTGTTCCAGTGCTTTACAGTTTTTGGGATGGGATCTGTGCACATAGATTGGGGTGTTTGTACACACTAGGTAACCAATTTCAGGAAATGGATTCCCCACAGATTCATGCTCCTTGTTCTTACCCTTGGTCATGAGTGCTTATTCTATAACACTTTTTCCAGTATTTTTTGAGTCCCTTCACCTTTCTTGTCACAAGGGTAAGAAACTAGGTGCTTATCTTTTACCTTCATTAACATATGTCACTTAAATACAGTGGGTGTCAAAAAAATTACCCCCTGACAATGTTGATAGTGAAACCCTACTTAGAATTGATAATTCCTTGCAAGCAATTGACAATAATGCAAAATATGCATTGAAGAAGGTTTAGCTGATTGGCTTACTTACAATATCTAAGAAAAACCTTATAGAGGTGTTCGAAATGATAGTTTTATTTTTTCAAACAAGTAATTAGGTTGTACATATACATGATATACATGAGTAATAGGTTTTACATATACATGAGGAATAGGATTTTATACCCATGTGATATACACGATTTGATAAATTAAACTCATATTTCAAAGTTTATCAATTTTATATTTGACAACCATATATTTAGAAGAATGGGAAAACCTTTTATTGTGGTGAACTAGGGAAGTGTTAGGCCATGTATCAATGTAGTGTTATACAAACCATGAAAATTGTAATAAAATCGTGGAAATACATCATAAAACTCTTGGAATAGGATTTGTGGGTTGCGACCTCTTTAGAGGAACATGATGCACCAAGTAGAATCAGGTGTCTATAGGGGAGAGAGAAGTGATGAATTGACATCTTATATGTATGTCGCATTGGGTTTCATATTTGAAGGATTGGGAATGTGATGAGGGTAGGGAACATTTTTCTAAGCATAAATGTACCCTTAATAAAGATGTTTTGGTTGATTCAACATGGGTTGAGACTGAGTCATTAGAGCCTATGATATTGAATGACATGGTGGAGGGATAGGAAATGAAAAAAATGATTATGGGATAAGGGAGCCACATATGATGTTGAATCATTAATGCATGGTTTTCCAGTACACGAGGGGTTGTAAACATGAGATTGAGTAGGAGGAATCGAATACAAATCACTATCTCCTGCATGTTATGACAAGAAAAACTAACATACCAATGATAGGGAATATGGTGTTTCCCATATTAATGTAGGATGAACATACTTTAATGTCCCCTTTTTGGAACTTTATTAAAATGCCCAATTTTTCATTTTTTTCACAATTTTGGCTCTTGACTAGTTTTGATGTCTAGACCTCCAAATTGACCCAAATGCTTCCAAATTTTCTCTGAAGGTAAATGAATGATAATATAACTTAAATATAATTCTCATGTATGTTTTGTGACCTCACAATTACTTCTTCAAACTTGTTTAATGTTCTGTTCAAAGTAAGAGTCTTTACTAGCAAATTGGGGCTCCAATTCCCTCTGGGTAATTGCTGGAAATGGCTTAACAAATGATCCCAAAGTCACTTAAATTTATGAGAAGAGGCTGGGTATGTGTAAGGGACCTTTTAAAATTCTCTTATGTATCATGGTTCAGTTTATACAGGCTGTTATGACTCTTTCCAAAACAACTCCCAAGTCACAATTTCGACCCCTGGGGAAAATGCACCAAATCTTCTCCCAATGCAATAAAAATGAGTAAAATGGCTTCCAATGCTTAATTAATTAAAATTAGACTTGAAATAAACATTAATTATAGTCCATCCATCATACATTTATCATATATACATTCCTCCATTCGAAATAATAATCATTATCATGGCATATATCAAAATGGAGTGGAAATGGTCATTGTTTGCTCATTAAAAGTCATCTTGACATACAAATATTGGGAATTTAGACTTGAAACTTTCTGATAATGAATAAAATATAATATTGAACTTATTATAATCATAAATGGACAATTAAAGGCTCTCCCAATTCGAAATCATCAGCATTACAATGGTTCACAACAAGATAGTGGGGAAATGACACTATTTCTTCATTGTTCAACATTTTTACATGAATTATTTTGGGTATTTCGACCTGAGAGTCTTATGAAAATTAAATAAAGGGCATATAAATCATAACATAATATAATTGGCATTATCTCACCGAAAGTGCAATCCCTCCATTGGCATGAATATGGTGTGAAAACTGGAAATAGTTGAGAGAGAGTGCTGCAATAGAAGAATCCACATGATTTCCTATTGATTAAAACTGAAAATAAGACTCCATTAAATCTCCATTAAATACCTGAGTGTCCTTTCCAAACACCAACTAGTATGGGAATCTTTCACCCTCAAAATTGGATTAAGCAAGAAAACTAGTCATCCACTAACTCTCACAATTCACAAATGAGAAAAAGCTTCTTCTCATGGCTGAACCATGTATTTTATAAACATTTTTAGTCTTATAAGGTTCCAAATCCATCCATAAACCAAATTCAAGTTGAATTGGTGTGGCTGCTCATGCTATTCCATGTGGCCTCTCTCTTCACCTTTCCTCTTCTCCCAAATTTGAGTAGGAGCCTCTTGGCCTTCTCCAACTCCAAAATTTGACCTATAAGATGCTTTATTCAGTCCTGAAATGTCATTATGTCAGTATTTCAGCCTTCATATCTGACTTGTGTCATAACTGTCATAGAATATCCATCATTGGTGTCATAGATGCCATAAATGTAAGGGGAATCTAGCCAAGTGTCCATGAAACTCTCATTTGGCTCTTCTCTCCCATGTAAGTTACAATTAATCCCAAATTCGACCTATGAAATATATGTACAAGTATATTAACCTTATAATCCATCCAAAAACATTAGGCTTCCCATATATTTTAATTTGCAAGAGAAAGATACCATTTAACATAGGAATTCTAGCTAGTGTGGGCCCCATAGTCTCCATGTGTCTTCATGCTCCATTGCCACTTCCATTTTCTCTTGTATTTATTTAATAAGATAAATTATTAAATATGTATCCCCTTATAATTTCTAAACATCATTTATTATCCCCCTTATTCCAAATCTCAAAGCTTCCACCCCCAACCTAGGAAACTAGTGATTTCCTCCTTGGCAATTATTTTACTTTTAGCATCCATTTGACAAATTTCATGAATATGGAAAATGTGATTTGTCCATTGTGACACAATGCAAAATTTAGGATATTATAAATCCTCCCTTCCCAATATTTCTTGTCCTCAAACAATTTCAAACATGGTTGTTGAAGAACCTGCTTTCTGTATGATTCTTTGAAGTTGCCACTGAGCTACCCACCTTGAGTCTTTGAGATTCCATGAAGATTTTAGAGAGGAACCACCATTATTTCTGCTGCACTACTCTGATAAAAATCACCTTATTAAATGGGGAATCCATCTCCCATACTGCTTGTTTCCCAAAGAATTTGTAATCAATGGGACTAAAAACTATCCCAGGGTCCCATTGCTTGCATTGCACTCCAACAATTAAGAGTGCTCTCCAACCCATACTATTTGGAAAGAGAATTCTTGGATCCCATTTTCTTGTATGAGTTATTCCAAACATCATGAGTGCATAATATATATCATCAAAGTATATAACAACATAATAAGAATGTATATCAAGGAGGTGCCTCACCAAGAAATCATGAAAGTGCTTATACCTCCGAGTGAGTAGACTACCATTTTCCAAGTACAAACATGCTTCAAGTGACCAATCAAATATGCTCCAATGACATAGGTGAGGATCCCATGTCCTATAATTCTGCTCCCAAAGAATTTAATATGCATCAAAATAAGAATCAGCCATTTTTTCTTTCATCCAAGAAGTGAATGAAGAACCTCTACCAAAATATGAACCAAATAAGAAGCAAATAAAACATGATGACTTCAAGTGGCTCAAAGAAGTCTCATCAATACACTCATGAATATGTATATCATCATGTAACATCAGAGGATGTTTCTGCCAATAATAATTTTCTTCAATCATATAAGTCTTCACCCAAGTGTGGGATGAATTTCCTCCAACTTCAAATAGACTAGGAAAGGAGCAAGGAAAATCATGAGTCTCCAAGTGACTCAAGTGAACATCATAGGTGCACCCATGTAGATGTGTATAATCATAATGTAAAAAAGGATGCTTCTGAAAATGTAAATAAGATGGTTCTCTAATAATTCCATCATCAAAAGGAGAAATATAATGTCCATGCTCTTCATGTGGCACCATAAAAAATAAACCTTTCACCCATACTTCATTAGGATGATTGCTGCAAAATTTAGAAGTGTAGGATGTAGGAGAAAGAACCAACTCACCCAAATGATCAGTAAGTGCAAAATTATCATAATTTTAAGGATCCATAGGGGTAATATTATGCACCTCCCTAAAAAAAGCAAACATTTCCTCATGGGTTGGTTCCAAGGTGGTGGAATTATGCACTTCTTCAAAAATCATGTAACCATTTTCAAGAGGAAACTCAAATTCCTCTTCCACCATTATTAGTGATTGGATCTCATCACTATCATCCTCAATAACATCAAGAACCTACAATTTTTCACGTTTCTCATGATCCATCATGTCATGAGAATCCTCCAAGAAATCTACCTTATGAAAATCTAAAACATCGGAGGAAAAACAAGTGTCTTGCAACTTTTCAAGAAGTTGCTCATTTTGAATTGTGAGCTTATGAATAACTTCATTATTCTTCAAGTAGGATTCATGTAAACATTCACTAAGCTCAATGGAATTTTTTATATAAAAAATCAAAGACATTAAATTACCTTTGATGTTGCACATTGCTCTTTGGATCTTCTCCATGTCTTCAAGGAAGGATGGCTCCTCCAAGGAAGTAGCCCTCCAACAATAATTTGATACCAATGCTTGAGTGTCATGGAGTATGCTAAGGGCCTCTTGGATCTTCTTTTCATTCATATTTAAGGACCCTTCAAGAAAATAAGGCTCTTGTAAATGAACATCTTCATATTCTTCCTTCTTGCTTGGACCAACTTCTTGAAGCTCAAGTGGTGATGGGGAAGTTGATCTTGTTTCTTCTTCAACTCCTACAAGGTCTTCATTTTCATGTTTAATGGAATTTTGGCTTGCAGCAACATTTTGAAATCTGATATCTGTGTCACCAACATATATTTTTTAGAACCCATTAGTAGGTACTCCTTCATAGTTCAAGCATCCATCAGTATATTCTCTTTGTTTCATTTCCAAGGTAGCATGTGTCTCAAAATTATCTTTAGTATTTTCAATAAAAAATTCTTCATACTCATGTGATTTCTCTTAATATTTTTCAGATTCACTTGGGAGTGAATTTCTATCATCTTCATGTACTACTTCTTCTACTCCACCTATTTCAGAACTAGGTGGTTCATGGGTCTCCTCCTTTTTCTCCTTAAAACAAGCTAATGCATTTTTCTCCTTGGTTTTCTTAAAATCAATATATTTTTCCCAACTTTGGATAGCCAAAAATTCAAATCCTTTCATAATATTCTTGGTCATGTCTTCAAATATATGTTTCATGCTTTTTATTATCTCCTCACCATCATATGAGGTTCTCTTTTCATGCCTAGTCATAGTTTCCAAAAAATTGCCTTCTTCTCCTACTTTTTTTTTCCCTCTTCAACAAAAGCAATTTTGGGTTTCAATACATAATGGTGGTCCCTGAATTATTGTAATAATAAATATTATACCAAATCAGGTGCCAAGATCATGCTCTTATACCACTGTAATGTCCCCTTTTTGTAACTTTATTAAAATGCCCAATTTTTCAAAATTTTCACAGTTTTGGCTCTTGACTAGTTTTGATGTTGAGACCTCCAAATTGACCCAAATGCTTCCAAATTTTTTCTAGAGGTAAATGAATGATAATATAACTTAAATATCATGCTCATGTATGTTTTTTTACCTCCCAATTACTTCTGAAAACTTGTTTAATGTTCTGTTCAAAGTAACAGTCTTTACTAGAAAATTGGGGCTCCAATTCCCCTTGGGTAATTGCCGAAAATGGCTTCACAAATGATCCCAAAGTCACTTGAATTTCTGAAAAGAGTCTAGGTATGTGTAAGGGACATTTTAAAATTCTCATATACATCATATTTAAATTTATACATGCTGTTATGACTCTTTCCAAAACAACTCCCAAGTCACAATTTCGACCCTTGGGAGAAATGCACCAAATCTTCTCCCAATGCAATAAAAATGAGTAAAATGGCTTCCAATGCTTAATAAACGAACATGAGACTTGAAATAAACATTAATTACAGTCCATACATCATAAATTTATCAGAGATACATTCCTCCATTCGAAATAATAAGCATTACCATGGCATATTTCAAAATGGAGTGGAAATGGTCATTGTTTGCGCATTAAAAGTCATCTTGACATAAAAATATTGGGAATTTAGACTTGAAAATTTACGAGAATGATTAAAAGAGAATATTTAACTGATTAAAATCATAAATGGACAATTAAAGGCTCTCCCAATTCGAAATCATCAGCATTACAATGGTTCACAACAAGATAGTGGGGAAATGACACTATTTTTTCATTGTTCAACATTTTTACATGAATTATTTTGGGTATTTAGACCTGAGAGTATTATGAACATGAAATATAGAGAATATAAATCAGTAAATAATATAATTTGCATTATAATATTCCCCAAAGAGATCAATATCTCACTGAAAGCGCAATCCCTCCATTGGCATGAATATGGTGTGAAAACTGGAAATAGTTGAGAGAGTGCTGCAATAGAAGAATCCAAATTATTAATGTAGTTTAAACCTACAAATAAGACTCCATTAAATATCCATTAAATACCCGAATGGCCTTTCCAAACACCAACTAGGATGGGAATCTTTAACCCTCGAAATTGGCTTAAGCAAGAAAACTAGTCATCCACTAGCTCTCACAATTCACAAATGAGCAAAAACTTATTCTCATGGATGATCCCTGTATTTTATAAAAATTATTAGTCTTCTAAGGTTCCAAATCCAAGTCAAATTGATGTGGCTTCTCATGCTATGCCATGTGGCCTCTCTCTTCACCTTCCCTCTTCTCCCAAATTTGAGTAGGAGCCTCTTGGCCTTCTCCAACTCCAAAATTCGACCTCTAAGATGCTCTATTCAGTAATGAAATGTTAGTATGTCAGTATTTCAGCCTTCATATATGAATTGTGTCATAAATATCATATAATATCCATCATTGGTGTCATAGATGTCATAAATGTAAGGGGAATCTAGCCAAGTGTCCATGAAACTCCCATTTGGCTCTTCCTCTCCCATGTAAGTTACAATTCGTCCCAAATTTGACCTATGAATTATATGGACAATTATATTAACCTTATAATCCATCCAAAAACATTAGGATTCCCATATATTTGAATTTGCAAGAGAAAGATACCATTTAACATAGGAATTCTAGCTAGTGTGGGCCCCATAGTCTCCATGTGTCTTCACGCTCCATTGCCACTTCTATTTTCTCTTGTATTTATTTAATAAGATACATTATTAAATATTTATCCCCTTATAATTTCTAAACATAATTTTTTATTCCCCTTATTCCAAATCTCAAAGCTTCCACCCCCAACCTAGGAAACTAGTGATTTCCTCCTTGGCAATTATTTGACTTTTAGCATCCATTTGACAACTTTCATGAATATGGACTATGTGAATTTTTCCATTGTGACACAATGCAAAAATTGGGAAATTACACATACGACACTTGCAACTAGAATGGTTTCCATACCTATTATTTCTACTAGAAGAGGGAATTATATTATACAAGTAAGAAGTATATATGACTCAGTTAATCACCCCATCGATTACATGGTATTACCTTATCTAACCTCTATAGGTGGAGTTAGAACAATGTGTGTTAGGAAAAATAGAATATAAATATCCCAATTGGGCATACATATGGTCTTATTTTTTAGCCTTAATGATACACTATTCCTGAGTTTGTGGAATATTTAATGAGACATCCTTAGTTATGATGGGCATGTCATATTTTAGAAACCAATATAGAAATGCAGGGATCATGTAACTTAATCTTGCATAAGTTCTTTCATGTACACCATTCGTGGATGTGGTCTATGATATGGGTGGTCAAATGTTTATGAAATGTATATACTAAGTAAACTCCTGTTGTCACCCAAAGAAGCTCATCTCAACTTGGCATCTTTGCTCACCATCAAAAATTCCTCCGACATGTTATACTTCGACTTTTTTTCCCTGAATAAAAAGGAAAAATTGCAGCTTCTTTAGATCATAGTTAGAACTATATGCATGAAATGACATGCAATGTAACAATATTTGAGGCTTGTATGAAAGGCTAAGACCTCATACTAGATAGTTTTCATCTAGATGGGAAAGGGCATGTACATGTTTCAGTTCCCTATGCATTGAGTGCGCTCTTTGTGAGTTAGGTTCATTTGGACCTCCTCTTGGGGAATATGTGCCAGCTGGACCTCACTCTCCCAGAAGCTGTAATCAAGTAAGTGATCTAATTTGTGATTCTGGCTCATATTGAGATCAGTGATAAGATCCTTGTTTTTGGTTATGGTTCTGACTGGTTCCGTGGGTAGGTATTTTTTAAGTAGGGCAGTCGATATTTGTAGTTGGGAGTGTAAGAGTTTAGAATAGGTCCTTATTAGTGGGTGTGTTTCCTTCTTGGACTATGAGAAGAGTATGATGGGTACGTGTGATTTTGGTTTCCTACTTACCTTCTAGATAGTAAATAGGTCTTATAGGAAGGGCAATGGAGAGAGAGAGTATACTCCCTTAGGAGAGGAAGTAGGATATAGATGTTGATATTCCCCCACGCATCTAGTCATTTAACTTTCCCTCCATTTGTTGTTTGTTGAGGTTATAAAGGAACATATTATCTTTCCTTGAATAAAATCATATATATCAGCAAGACATATCATATTGAGTAGGTTCAACCAATAGTAGGATATATTGAGTGGATCCATTAATATATGATATATCGCCATATCCAAGTTTCACTTTCCCTCATTTTTCTTAAAACAAATCAACATTAAAAGTAAAATGTTTTCCACTTAACAAGGAGATGTGAAAAATTTCTAATTTAATTTTGATCAGCCCAAATGAATCACTTAAAAAAACACAAGTTGAAGAGCATACACAAATGGAAAAGGTGAAGTACTATTAAATTCTAAATCAGTGAACACCGTCCAATAAATATATGTTAGTTGAGATATATAAAATGTAGCATGTGTTGTGGGTACAGAAGATGATTTGGAGGAAGGAACCAAACATCTAATGATAAATGTTAAGATTCACAAAGAAAACAAAGATAATTTAGTTAAATATGATGGTTTCATTGTGTCTAAAGCAATTAATTTAACCTATATTGGTTTTTGTCTACTCTATTTTGACATAATGAAACTATTGACTAGTGGTAAATCCAATGAATCTGGTTATTTATATTTTACCTCATCAAATATTCATGACAAATATTAAATCATTAGGTGCAGGGCTCTTGGTACATAGAAATAAAGTTTGTGCAAGTGGTTAATTACATTGTATGCCACAATATGTTTTCACAATGTACAATATTTTTGGTTGTGTGATATTGTATGCATATTTTACCATATTATGAGGAAAATGAATATTGCACACTGTGAGAACATATCACCGCATACAATAATTTCTAAATGCAGCCAATTGTATTCAAGTAAGTAATTTTGCAAAGCGGGAGGTCTTCCAAACATGTTTGTTCATACTTGATCTATGACTCTTGAATGCATCATGTGGTGGGATGTGAGGCTTGTATGTGTTCATTGTAATTGAGCAGTGACCTTTCTAGAAGACATGCCAAGTTTATATATTATGTTCATTAGTTAAAATTCATTGTATTTTTTTTACTGTTTATGTTATGTACATTGGAATTGATAACTCATCTCAAGGACCAACTTTAACGCAATGACAAGTGGAGCGTTAAAGTTGAAAGAGATAAAAATTATGTATGAATTTATTACAATAGTACTTTTTTAGATCTACCTTTGTTATTTACTTCTGCATATACAATGATTATAAAAATATATGTGACAATATAACTTGAGAGAGAGAAAAGATTAAAGTCATTGGTATTGTTGGTCCTGTGGGTAAAATGGTTTGTTTGTACACCTTGGTATTGTGGGTATGGGGGTTTCCTTACCATATTGTATTGACCCCTTTTGTTGACTTATGGTCCTTCATCTTCTATTTGGTCCTAGTGCCCTTATTGTGTGTGGCACCTTGACCACTGTTGGTATGATTACTTAACCTTTTTACATTTATTGTTTGATTATTATGTGACCACATGAAATTTGGTACCCTACTCTAAGTATACTCAGCTTTATTTTATGTTTCATTATGGTAACAACCCTTAAACCCAGGGTTGCATAAGTGACCATTCTAGAAGACATGCTAGCTTTATATATTATGTTCATAACTTCACTCTTGGAGTATCTCGGCATGATGAAGTATATATTTGATATTTGATGGACGCATGAGTTGAGTACACTTAAAGTAGGGCACCAAAGGTCATATGTTACCTCTTCTATGGCTTCTAGAATTGTGTTGTGAATTGTGAACCGTGATCTCCAACCCATGAGCTCCAACCGTGAAATCTGAACCTAAACCATCAACTCTCTCTCTCTCTCTCTCTCTCTCTCTCTCTCTCTCTCTCTCTCTCTCTCTCTCTCTCTCTGAAGGTATGTCTTCTGACTACTTATCCTTATATTGACAATCGCTGACTCAAAATCATGCCTAAGTATAAGGAAGATCCAAACTAGATATATCTAGCATTATTATTGTTATTTAATTACTATTCATTAGTTAAAATTCATTGTAATTTTTTAACTGTGTATGTTATGTACATTGAATTGATAACTCCTCTCAAGGACCAGATTAAACGTAGGGACAAGTGGAGCATTAAAGTTGAAAGAGATGAAAATTATTTATGAATTTATTACAACAATACTTTTTCTATATCTACTTTTGTTATTTACTTCTGCTTATACAATGTTGATAAAAATATATGTGACAATATAACTTGAGAGAGAGAAAAGATTAAAGTCATTGGTCGTGTTGGCCCTATGGGTAAAATGGGTTGTTTTTCCACCTTTATGGTACACCTTGGGATTGTGGGTATGTGGGTTTCCTTACCATCTTGTTGTGGACCCTTTTGTTGACTTATGGTCCTTCATCTTCTATTTGGTCCTAATGCCCTTATTATGTGCGGTACCTTGACCACCTTTGGTATGATTACTTAACCTTATTACATTTATTGTTTTATTATTATGTGACCACATGACCTTTGGTACCCTAATCTAAGAGTACTAAACTTTATTTTATATTTTATTATGGAAACCACCCTAAACACTAGGTTTTCCTAAGTGACCATTCTAGAAGACATGCCATGTTTATATATTATGTTCATAACTTCACTCTTGGAGTATCTTGGCTTGGAAGAAGTATAGATCTGATATTTGTTGGACGCATGAAGTTGAGTACACGTAAAGTAGGGTACCAAAGGTCATATGGTACCCCTTCTAGGGATTTTAGAATTCTGTTGTGAATTGTGAACCATGATCTCCAACCCATGAGCTCCAACTGTGAAGTGTGAACGTAAGCCATCAACTCTCTCTCTCTCTCTGAAGGTATGTCTTCTGACTACCTGTCCTTACAATGAAAAGAGACGACTCAAAATCATGTATGAGTATAAGGTAGATACAAACCATATATATATAGCATTATTATTGTTCTTTAATTACTATTCATTAATTAAAATTCATTGTAATTTTTGTATTGTGTATGTTCTGTACATTGGAATTGATAACTCATCTCAAGGACTAACTTTAACGCAATGACACGAGGAGCATTAAAGTTGAAAGAGATGAAAATTATGTATGAATTTATTACAACAGTAATTTTCTAAATCTACCTTTGTTATTTATTTCTGCTTATACAGTGATGATAAAAATATATGTGACAATATAACTTGAGAGAGAGAAAAGATTTAAGTCATTGGTCTTGTTGGCCCTATGGGTAAAATGGGTTGTTTGTCTACCTTTACGGTACGCCTTGTTCTTATGGGTATGGGGGTTTCCTTACCATCTTGTTGTTTCATTGGGTGCAGGTCTCTCAGTACAGAGAAAGAATATTTGTGCAAGTGCTGATTTACAGTGTATGCCATGATATATTTTCACAATTTACGGTATTTGTGGTTGTGTGATATTGTATGCATTTTTTACCATATTGCAAGGAAAATGAATATTGTACACCATGAGAATATATCGCTGCATAAACTAAATAACTAATTTTTCGAAGCAGAGGTATTCTAAACATGTTTGTTAAGACCCGATCTATGATTCTTGAATGCATCTTGTGGTGGGCTATGATCTTTTGTGTGTTTATTGTACTTGAGTTGTGACCTTTCTAGAAGACACTACATTTTAGAAGACATGCCAAGTTTATATATTATGTTCATTAGTTAAAATTCATTGTAATTTTTTTACTGTTTATGTTCTGTACATTGCAATTGATAACTCATCTCAAGGCCCAACTTTAACGCAGTGACAAGTGGAGTGTTAAAGTTGAAAGAGATGAAATTATGTATGAATTTATTACAACATTAATTTTCTCAATCTACCTTTGTTATTTAATTTTGCTTATACAATGATGGTAAAAATATATGTGGCAATATAACTTGAGAGAGAGAAAAGATTAAAGTCATTGGTCTTGTTGGCCCTATGGGTAAAATGGGTTGTTTGTCCACCTTTATGGTACATAATGGTCTTGTGGTTACGGGGGTCTCCTTAACATCTTTTTGTGACCCCTTTTGTTGACTTATGGTCCTTCATGTTCTATTTGGTACTAGCACCCTTATTGTGTGTGGTACCTTGACCACCTTTGTTATGATTACTTAACCTTATTACTTTTATTGTTTTATTATTATGTGACTGCATGAGCTTTGGTGCCCTACTCTAAGTGTACTCAAATTTATTTTATGTTTTATTATGGTAACCTCCCTAAAACCTAGGGTTGCCTAAGTGACCATTCTAGAAGACATGTTGTGTTTATATATTATGTTCATAACTTCACTCTTGGAGTATCTTGGCATGAAATAAGTATAGATCTGATATTTGGTGGATGCATAAAGTTGAGTACACTTAAAGTAGGGTACCAAAGGTCATATGGTACCCCTTCTAGGGATTCTAGAATTGTGATCTATGAACTCCAACCCGTGAGCTCCAACTGTGAAATGTGAACCTAAACCATCGACACACTAACTCTCTCTCTCTCTCTCTCTCTGAAGGTATGTCTTTTGACTACTTGTCTTGATAGTGATAGGAGCTGACTCAAAATCATGTCTAAGTATAAGGAAGATCCAAACCATATCTATCTAGCATTATTATTGTTATTTAAATATTATTCATTATTTAAACTTCATTGTAATGTTTTTACTGTTTATGTTATGTACATTGGAATTGATAACTCATCTCAAGGACCAACTTTAACGCAATGACAAGTGGAGCGTTGAAGTTGAAAGAGAATAAAATTATGTATGAATTTATTACAACAATACTTTTCTAGATCCACTTTTGTTATTTACTTCTGCTTATACAATGATGATAAAGATATATGTGACAATATAACTTGAGAGAGAAAAGATTAAAGTCATTGGTCTTGTTTGCCCTATGGGTAGAATGGGCTGTTTTTCCACCTTTATGGTACACCTTGGTCTTGTGGGTATGGGGTTTCCTTACCATATTGTTGTGACCCCTTTGTTGACTTATGGTCCTTCATCTTATATTTGGTCCTAGCGCCCTTATTGTGTTTGGTACCTTGACCACCTTTGGTATGATGACTTAACCTTATTACTTTTATTATTATTTTTTATTATGTGACCACATGACCTTTGGTACCCTACTCTAAGTGTACTCAACTTTATTTTATGTTTTATTATGGTAACCACCTTAAAACCTAGGGTTTCCTAAGTGACGACTATTCTAGAAGACATGCCAGGTTTATATATTATGTTCATAACTTCACTCTTGGAGTATATTGGCATGAAAGAAGTATAGATATGATATGTGTTGGACGCATGAAGTTGAGTAAACTTAAAGTAGGGTACCAAAGGTCATTGGTACCACTTATAGGGCTTCTAGAATTGTGTTGTGAATTGTGAACCGTGATCTCCAACCCGTGAGCTCCAACCGTGAAATGTGAACCTAAACCACCAACACTCTCTCTCTCTCTCTCTCTCTCTCTCTGATGGTATGTTTTTTGACTACTTGTCCTTACAATGACAGGAGATGACTCAAAATCATGTCCGAGTATAAGGTGTATATAAACCAGATCTATCTAGAATTATTATTGTTCTTTAATTACTATTCATTAGTTAAACTTCATTGTATTTTTTTACTGTTTATGTTCTGTACATTGGAATTGATAACTCATCTCAAGGAACAACTTTAACGCAATGGCAAGTGGATCATTAAAGTTGAAAGACATTAAAGTTGAAAGAGATGAAAATTATGTATGAATTTATTACAATGGTACTTTTCTATATTTACTTCTTCTTATACAATGATGATAAAAATATATGTGACAATATAACTTGAGAGAGAGAAAATATTAAAGTCATTGGTCTTGTTGGATTTATGGGTAAAATGGGTTGTTTGTCCACCTTTACGTTACACCTAGGTCAATATATGCATTTTCAAGATTGGGGGAGATATGCTAACTATGTATGATGATAGTGGAAAATGCATGCCTTAATGCCTTGTAATTTTCTAATATGAACTATGAATACCCAAGAAGGTCCTGTTTGAATTTTTTTCCGCATGGTGCAGGTAGAACCAAATAGGTATTTGTCAGACCTGTCTTCCTTGAGCGAGGGGAGTTTAGGAAGGCTAGAGTAAAGTGAGACATCCAGTAGGTATACAAGGGCTATACCAACTAGATGTTAGAATATTAGAAGAAAATTCCATAAACGCATGGAATTTTTTCTCACTGAAGGAGGGTCATGTTCCTATGATGATGAGACAATAGGCGACATCGAGGTTCCCTTAAGGTACAAACATCTAGTGAAACAATGGGTGCCTAGGTATCTTCCTCAACTGAACACAGAATTTTGTGTGAACGAGAGGATATATCAAATTGCATCGTCGTCATTACATGGTTTGGGGTTGTTTTGCATGGATGGCATAAAGGTCAATTACGATAGATGTAAAAAATTGATGGAGTATGTTGGACCCTGTTACAACTACAAATATTGGATGCACCACCTGGTCCAATATAAATGAACTATGCGTAGATATGGATTGTCACCAAATTATTTATAGCCGAAGACAAAGATCAAAATAAAGGAGCAACGTTGTACATTGATGAAACTCCAAAGGGCACTGGGAATATTGTGGGGTTTATAAGAAATACACAACTAGGGTCTACACTTAAGAAACCCAACTGCATATTTGAGAGGCGTGAAGGAAACTGTGTATTTATGTGCCATTAAATCAAGAGTTACAGGGAAGAGTTTCTTATTAATTACAATTTGAATCGAGTAAAAATAAACACAGTTACTATGGAAGTGGTACATCTAACAATTTACCGAACCTTTTATTAATTAATTTAACCTCTTAAGGATTTTTCGTTACTCAATTGTTATAATTTTGTTTAAATTTTATATATTAACTTCATAGGGTAGTGATCGAGGCATCTCCCCATCAGCTGGTCAGAGGGGTGCACCTTCATCAAGGCAGCATGTATACATCTTTGTAATATTACAAATATAATTTGAAAAAAAGAGTTTTTTTTGCTTTGTTTTTTTCATGAGTATATTCATTTGGTTTAAACATCTAAATTATTTGTCCTTGGAGATATTCGGGCCCACCATCCGCACAATGTGGGATAGACAAACGAAAAATTTAAAGGATGAGGTCACTAATTGGTTGGTTGTCTTGTTCGACAATGAGACCTTCAATCGACCGCGGTCCTAAAGAAGGATGGAAAACATATGAATATTTTTCGAGACCAATATAGGGTTCACCTAGAAAGGAACCCTAGGTATGAGCGCCCTGCGATGATTCCAGCAAGAGAGTGGAAATCCCTAGTGGAATATGGAAAGGAGAGGGATTTGAGAAAATAAGGAAAGCTACCACCAGGCACAGAAAGGTATGCAATACTTTCCACAATGTAATGCTAACCCTTATTATTATTAATTTTTATATCGAATTTGGAACATATAACGTATTTCAACACTTGCAAAGGCTTTGAGACACATCAAAGGCCACAAAGAAAAGACTAGAATAAATTGGTCAACACAAGCTTGGGCCTGGTGGTTATTCGAATTTGGCGACATGAATTGTAAGTATTGAAAAATCGATGATGCATCTAGATAATAAATTGCAAATTATTTTTTTGTTTTATTGTGCCCCAAAATGTAAAATTAATGACATTATGCAAATATGCAAACCGTCTGATTCAAAGAAGTTCCCACTGAGGAATACTTAAAGTTTGACTTCCAGCATGGATTTGAAGCTGTCGTTGAACGCCAAAAAAACTTGTTTGTTCAAACACGGTCTTCTGGTGATCCATCTGGTGCACAGGTATATAAAATATATATAGTTTAATGGATATTTATTACTTGTTCAATACATTCGTTATAAATAATTGATATAAAATATTGATTATGTTTTGAGCAGGAAAACAATGATCCCCTTAATGTTGATGATGGAAAAAAACCAATCGAAGATCATGCTTAGAATCCTGGTAATGAATTTATTCATATGCTACAATTTTATATATAACATTACAGATGGTGAACATTAATTGTACTTATCCATATTTCAACTGTAGAGCATGCAAAGGGTCACACTGTACAGGTTGAGCGTGAACAAGAAGATGAAGAACATGAAGTGGCCACAACAGGTAAAAAAACACTTTTGTAATGTTTTTTGAAATGAAATACTGGTAATTATAAAAACAAAATATATGTATGCAACATTTTCACATTATTGCGACAAATACAAACCCCTTTCCACAAAATCCATGTCGCGAGCAATCTACTAGGTAGCCATTACAGCAAGTTGATGAAGCACCAAGCACTGAACGACAAATTCCAGAATATGTGTTTCTTGTTGATTTTGTAAAGAGAAGAAAAATTAGAAAGAAGTGACTGAAGAAATATTGTGTAATTATTTTTGATAATATAATGTCGTGCATGGTTTTTTTCCTATTGAATGAATGACTAGTTTAATGAATGTTAGATTTTATTAAATGAATGTGTTGTCTTAATGAATGAATGGTTTAATGAATGTTAGCTTTTATTGAATTAATGGTAAATGTCTGTTTATCATGAAATATGCATGAATTTGCACTTAATGTTTTTTCAAGTACATGCGTTGGGTAAGGGGAATTGAGAGTGATGTGAGGGGGGTGGAATAAGATCTTACACCTTCCTTGTTAAGTATATAATATTTAATTATTCTCGAAACAGAGAGGATCTCAATGCATGGTAATGAATTATCCATTTTCCATAGTTATTTTTTTCAAGCTTTATTGTCATAGCATGTATTCCATGACTTATAAAATTTATTCTGGTGTATAAGTGTAGTGTTGAAATTTTACTATGGCTATTTCACTCATCCCTTGGAACTTGTTACAGATAGCCTTGGGAAACATTTTGAAATTTCAGGAAAAAAAAATTTGGTGTTTTGATGTGATCAGTGTTATTATATACTTTGTTTTGATGTTCTCCATGTTTCCTCAGGTGAACTCTTATTACCCATTATTTTACTTCAATATTATTGTAATTTACATTATTAAATTAAAATGTTAATCAAACGTAAAATGTTCATTATTAATGTTGTTTTTCTTCATTGAGACTATTGAGACTGTATTTTTTTAGCTCCATTTCGTTATTTTCATATACACAAGAAATTCTTTATTTGATGGGTCCTACGATGGAATTATTACAACAGGGAAAAAATTGTAGTATGTTGAAAGATGTTTTGAAAGGTAAAGAAAATGTATACATTGTCAAGCTCCACAAATCAAGGGAATTTGTTCCAAGAAATTATAAGTATCGGCAACATATGCGTATTTATAGGACACGTGTAAGAGCAATGATGAAATATCATGAAATACTTTTAAATTGTAGTTGCTTTAAAACCTTTTTTTATTTATAGCCAACCATTTTCATGGTTATTTCAAAACTATTGGCATTTTTTGTACACATTTATTGAGAAAACAACTAGTGATTACGGAGTCCAAAAAGCATAAAATTGTAAGAAAAAAAATTCATTCAATGGTAAAGGAGGTATTTTGGTTGTCCTCTTTTTCCATCTTGTCTTGACGGTATTCAAAGAATGATTATGTAAAAGAGCATAGTTCATTTCCCACATACATGAATAACTACCTTCTAAAATCCAAACAAACCTTGATACCATCCATATATTTCTTGTTCCAAATGACAATGTGATTAATCCAAATAGACTCTTTTATAGGAAATATTAGACCTATAAACATATTTCCCTTAATATCTTCAAAATCTTGTTCCAAAAGTGATATTCTACAATGGAAAATGGGTGCCTTTTATAGTTGAAGCATGGTTCCATTGTTGTCTCGATTAAATTTAATTCCGTTGGTCACATGACCTCAAGATTTTGTTTGGTTAGCTGTGGGTTGGTCTCAACGTTTACGAGTTGAATCAAACCACCATATCTCGCTAATGGATAATATTTTATAGTCATACCATTTCCTAGAGATGGCTCAATATATAGATGTCATGTTTTTTATGAGATCTGTGGAGGATACCACTAGTTCCATGATTTTGGAGGTTATGTTGCCATCCTCTTTCATCATCTTGTTCATGGGTGTCTAACCTTATAGATATAGGAAGTGATCATTCACAAACTAGAGATATTGTCAGACTGCTCCAAACCTTGCACCACAAGCCCATTACTTCCTTATTTCGCATGCCTCAATTATTGTAGGTGTTAAGCATCATGAAATATTCCATTACATGGATGTAGAGGAAATAAGATATGCAAGGAAACACAAATAATTTTGTATGGTTACTAGATGCATGGATTCCACACAATTACAAGGTTGTGCCCATCCCTTACATAATGTCCCCCCCCCCCCCCCCGCCTAAATGAAGTGGTTAGGAACCCATCACTAGTTTCTTCCCTTCATCCTTGGATGTTAGGGGATTTTTGACATGATACTCCTTTTTTTCCTTCCAAGTTCTCCTATCCAGGGTCGCTCAGCATGAGGATTCATTAGATGATATTATTTGTATTTGCATGGGATCCATCACAACAATTGATGATGACAAGTATGCCTAACCTCTCTCATCTTCTTATACTTCTATATTTGATATTGATTAGTGTCTCTTTTCTTTCCAAGGTTTAGTAGTTTAGATTCCAATTTGCCATTTCTCATATAAAAAAAATCATTTCTTGCAAAACCATCATGCCATCATTAGTTGAATTTTTTTTTATCGGTATATTACAATCAAATTATAAACACTAACTTGAACAATGTATAATTACATGGGGTCTTCTCTATATCTATTGGAACTAGTACTTGGTCCACCAAAATTTTTGTATGTATCGGACCGGTGCTAGTGACACATGAAGATCCAGGAAATGTTTCTTCAACATTAACAATATTAGTAGGATCTACATCCACCCCTTCTTCTACACAATCTAGTGTGAGTTGGTCACTAGCGGGTGCATTCTCTGCAGGCCTCGGGGCTGTCGCGGAATGTGTCTTCGATTGTTTAGTCGAAAACAATGGCACATGATTCGATGTACATGGAGTTGTTTTCTCATGTGATGACTGATCTCCACGAGTATCATTGGGCCCAACACCGCCTTGACCACTAGTGTCTGGTCGCAAAAAATCTTGTAAATACAAACCATATTTTATAAGTTCACTATCATATAAAAGTAAAAATTATAAAGTTCTAAATGAATTTATATTATGATTCTAGATTCCACAACTTACTTTCAAGGTATGATCTATTTACCAACAATTCAACCTTGGATTAAATCTCATCTGTCTGTAGAATAATGAATACCATACGAAGGATATCCTCATTAATTTTTTTCAAGGTCTTCTCTATCACCTTAACCGGGTCTAGAGAAGAACCAATGTCAGCATTGTGTAATAACTCATGCACATCAAAATATATTGATTGTTGTGATGTTGTTTCATACACCGAATCATTGGTCTGCAACAAAAATATATAAAACATTACTGATGTGAAAGAAATAAACTGAGGAAAAAAGTATATTAACAAAACATATCTTGCATGATAGATTCCTAAAATTACAACTAGATTTACCTGATGCCTGGATGATGGTGTCATCTGATCCACAGTTGGGGACTTTCATTGATCATCCACCTGCAAAAAAGAAGTAGAAAACATTATCATAATAAAACCAGTATACACACGAAAAATACATAGCAAAAAAAAATTATGCTACATATTATATTGGTACAATTTTGACGTATTTAAATTGTACAATTACAATTAGTTTTACCTATTTCCCCGAGGATTTTTCCTTTTGATCAACATTAGGGTAGCTTCCCCAATCAACACTCTGCATCAAATATAGATAACATTATAAACCAAATGAATATACTCATGAAAAAACAAAACAACAAAACTTTTTGTACATATTAAATTTGTACAATGGCATCGATGTATACTTGCTACCCCAAGACAGGCCTGGTATCATCTACTACGAGGGAGGTGCCCCTTACAGAACCCTGCTTCAAAAACATAGAAAAATTACCTAAATGAAACCAAAATACTCGCTGAAACAATATAATAACAAAACATTTTGACGTATTTAAATTGTACAATTACAATCAGGTTTACCAGTTTCCCCGATGCTGCTATCATCTGATCAACACTCGGGTGGTTTCCCTAATCAACAAGATGCAATAAATATAAAAATAACATTATATGTGTATTTCTGTTTTTCTCTTTCTTTGTATCTTTGATTAGCATTTAGGAGTGATATTTCCACTCCCACTTTGAGGTGTCTAATGACTATATTTTGTATCTACAACAACCTATTATGTGGTCATTCCTAGACATTACTAAATTATCTTATTTCATATGATATCATGCTTTTATGTTCCCCCAAAGCTCAAACACAATACAAAGGACATCAAGAGGGATGATGTATCAATGCAGATTCGTATCTTTTCATCTTTCGTTTTTATTGTGAGAACTGTTAGAAACATAAGATATTTTATCGTGATATTGTTGCTTTGAATACAAGGTTTATTGTGAATTGTTTTCCATCATTTGCACCTTTAACTGTTGTATAGAAAATTGTTCATGCTTGCTATTACATATGCAATTTTGAAGCATTCTTTAAAAAGTAAACACAACAAATTTATAGGTGGAATGTATGGTTAAATGCAAGCTTATATCTTTGTCTCAATTCATAGTTATTTTACTGTAGCCATAAGATTTTGAGGAAGGTATTGTTTCTATTTTGCAAGTATTCAAGTGAAGGATTTGAAGGTTTGGAATTCAAAGTTGAAGGGTTACTAAAATCTTGGACCAACCTACATAAGAAAGGTACACAATTTTTATTTCCAAGTCCTACTTTCATTATATCCAAATCGTACCTTGATGTTTGCATGACTTTGGATATCTATTTTATTTAAATTTGTATGTTGATGACCTCACCCCAATCATAGGACATTTTTCCATAGAACAAGGATATGGAGTCGAATATTGACAATGATAATTTTCATGGGTTTACTACCTCACATTTTTAATATTCCATCTATATTTTCTGATGGAATTTACTCATGTTTAGATTTCTCAACCTCCTCTAAGTCATTTTTCTACAAGTAATAACTAATTTGGCACTTGAATGGATTATAACATTTCTAACATGTGTCATCTCTAAGATCTTCGTGTTCTCTCTTCCCCTCATTGTAATGTGTTTTCATTCAGGAGCAGATGGCCTAAGTCATCAATACTTTTCATTGATAAATCTTCCAACACCTCTACAGAAATTGCCCAACTTTGTAATGCCATTTTCCTCACTTTAGGTTCTTAACTTAGAATATCAAGCTCCTTGTATATTTCATGTCCTTGAATAACCATGGCTCAACATTCTATTACATTTGGTCCAGATTATACCAATGGAAACGTAGTGCCTGAAACATCCAGGGATTTTGGGGTGTGAGAGAAATCCTTATAATAAAGAAGCTTCATGGAAGATGCAAAATCCAATGCACTTTATTTATCTAAATATCCTACATAATTCATTTTGAGATCATCAATGGTTGACGAACCTAAGGAACATGGAAAAATGAATTTTCTGCAACAGTATTTCTTCAGTATCCTTAGTAGTTCAATTCAGTTTTATGTGATGGCCATTAAGACTTAACACTTTACTTAGAAATCTAAGACTTAATTTGTGTAATGTTTTTCTTACAAGATCATGCATATACCATTAAACAATATTTGTATTTAAACAACTCTCCCACCATTAACTTTTCTTATAATCTCAAGTCTATTTAAACATGCATCTTTAGGGATTTATAAGAAAATCAAGGATACAATTAGATATGATTTATAGATGATGGGAAGTTTACATGTTCTTTGGATTCATGTTATGTTCCAATTTCATGTTATACTTTGATTTAATCAAGTAAACCATTGTAAGAAACAATAATGTTAGAAAGTTATGTGTAATTATATTGTGCATAAATTTGTGTTCTTACAAATATATTTCACTTTAAAACACTTTATCTTATTAATTTAAAACTAAATATATTTCACAAGTATTATAAGAAATCTTCAAATAACTTAATCAAACAAACATTGGGTAGTTTAGGGAACCCCCCCTTAGTGTATAATTATTTTTCCTCACTAAAAGTGAAGTGAAATTTTACTTAGGTGACGATTGTAAAGTTTCCATAGTTACACTTGGCTAGAACCTGTTAGGAGACTTTGCCTTAGGATGCTAGTTTTTGTGGAAATATGGTCAAAGGGGGGATACTCAAATTTTATGAATGGATTTTTTTCTCTTCAAAATAGATCCTTGATGAGCATCATTATATGTTCTCCTTTTTCTCATACTTCTTGGGGTACATGGATTGTGCGTTAAACACAAGTGATATATTTGAGTTATTGGTTCTCTTTTGAGGTGATAAAAGAGGTTTATTACTTTAATGTTGCATAGGTCATTACATATTCAACCCTTATACTAATCCAAGTTTCTTTGTTCAAATACAAGCATTATTGGTTTCCTTGTTCTCTTATGTGATGAGTTTTATATCTTATAAAGCTCGGGGTCAAAGAATTCTGATGTTTATATGCAACTACTTAACGGCTAAAGTCGTCAGATATCTGTATTTAAAAAAATATATCATAGATACGTTGGATATTCGATGACCACTTCCATAATATCCAACGCCATCGCCATATCACCGATGGCTAAAGTCGTCAGATATCTGTATTGTTTTTTAAATATCACAGATCCATCATATATTGGAAGACCACCTCCATAATATCGGATGCCATCGTCATACTATCGATAGCTAAATTTTTCGGATATATAAGTTCCTACAATTCAAATCCCGTCGTATATTCGACATAGCCTCATCGAATATCCGACCTTCTATACAGTGAAATTTGTCGAATATTCGATGGAAATAATAAAAGGGGAGTTTTCGGATATCCAATGGGGATAAGTAGGATATCCGATGTGTTCATTTTACTGTTGGATATCCGCCAAAGTGAAACTGATGTTTTAAAAAGAAGATGATTGTCAGATGGTTGACAACATGATGTCAAAATTCAGACATCTATGACATCATCTTTTGGATTAAAAAATGCTACTGTTACCATGGGAAAATACCAGGGATCAGCTAGTACCATGGGACTGCAAACTATTGGAAAACAAAGATCCCAAAAATTTCTTTTGGGGGTGCTTCCTCTGAACCCCCAATATCCCATGTACCCGCCAAC
>LPNX010178349.1:63031-167910 GCA_001517045.1 Pseudotsuga menziesii
TGGGTTACCACTTTGTTGACACCCAACCAACGTGATATCCCTCAGCACCAGCCCAAACAAATTTGAACCTGCTCAACAACACCCGTAGAGCGGATGAAGTCTCACCTGAGATGTCAAGGGAGAGCTGTTAGAACCAAGTTTCTAGTAGTAAGAAAGGAGGGCATGGCATCAACAACTTAACTTCATAATCAACAGATACTTCGGAATTAGAATCGCATCATTCATCACAGGTTAATTAGTATAACTAGAAGATAGCTAATGGATCGCATTACTTTATTCATCATAGTAGTAATCAATCATTCATATAACTGTAAACATCCATCATTATCATCGCAGATCATAAAAACATGAAAGAAAATAAGAGTCAAAAGCACTTTAGGGAAACATCCGTCATGTGGAAATTGAACCCATTGTTAGAACAGTTACACTCACATTAATTGCCAATTACACATGCAAAATTACTCACAAAAGAGACTGAATATGGAGCTGAACACTAAACTGTATTGAATAAGTGTACAATAGCCAACCCTGTGAAGTCATAGGCTGCCACAATAAATAATTACATGAATTATTCGAATGCATGAAGATGCCATTCGAATCTAGTCAAAAGCAGGCTTACTAAATCTAAGCAAATCCCCCATAGGTGCATAAAGCAGTTTCCAAAACTGTCTAGGAGCTCACAAATTGGAAAAATAAATTAGGAAAGCTAATAGTGGATGGAAATACAACTCATACATGCTTTTCATAGGAGAAAAGAGTGGAGGATGTGGAGGACAAAAAACAAGTTAACTTCACCTAGTCAAACTTTCCCAATTACCTTAAAACACTGAAAAAGCAGACATGCGCTAGGGAGGCCAGGAATAAAGCAGATTTGATTCCAGGAGGTTTCCCAAGTGCTCCATGACTCAAAATTATCAAGTTTGACCACTATGGATGTGTAGATGAAAACTTGCATAAGGTGGAATATGGAAACTAGGCAAATAAGACAAAAATGGATTAATTAATGTCTAAGGTAGCTAACTATGGGTTGATTATTCTAACACACCCCATTAAGCCTGACTTATGATTAATATATCAGAAAATTATAGGGCCTAGCAACAAGGATTAGTCACCCTTTACATACTGCATGTCCATTTAACCAAGGAAAGAGGCAAAAACCCAGTGGGAAAATCCTCCCTTAAACATGGACTGTAAAACTAAATTTGGAAATCTTGTCATCACGCATGCTTCATAGCATGATCAGCAATCTCCAGCAGTGATTTGAGATTGTTGAATGTCTTCTCACAAAAAACTTTGGTGAAGATATCATCTACTTGTTTTGAAGATGAACAGAAGAGTAGGTGAATGGTGCCATCATGCACAAGCTGTCTGATGTAGTGCATATGGATCTCAATGTGTTTGGTTCTCTGCTTTTGAATTGGATAATTACATATTCGAATGGTACTCTGATTATCACAATATATAGTAGTTGAGTATTCTGATTCGAATCCACACTCTCCAAGTAACCCCTGCAACCATAAACATTGAGTTGCTGCATTTACAACTCCTCTGTACTTTGCTTCTGTAGATGAGAGTGCAATGGCACTTTGTTTCTTGCTTGACCAGATGATTGGCCCTTCTACAAGCATGAACACATATCCTAATGTTGAATTTTGATCTGTGATGTCACCTACCCAATCACTGTCAGTAAACCCAATCAAATCAAGATTAGATTTAGCTTTATAGAAGATCCCATGTGTCCTTGTTCCCTGAACAAAGTTAAGGATCCTTTTGGATTCTTTTGAATGGATCTCATGAGGCTGATCCATGTATCTAGAAGCCACAGTTACTGCATAATAAAGATCAGGTCTAGTATGTGTAAGATACAACAAACATCCAATCAATTTCCTATACAGTGTATTGTTTACCATAGGTGAAGAATCAGCTTCTTCAAGCTTCACTCCTGAAAGGAAAGGAGTCTTGCTTGGCTTGCAATCCTTCATTTTGAATTTGTTCAGCAAATCCAAGGCATACTTGGACTGGTGCACCTTGATTCCATATTTGGTTTGAGCAATCTCAAGCCCCAAGAATTGGCTCAATATCCCCACGGGGGCTTCACTTGTTGACCAATATCCTATCACGTTAGTTCATATTGTGGGTTTTAAAATTATCAAAATTTCAACCAATATATTGCAGGTATTGGGGGGATGAAGGGTTTATGGTGGGGGTGGGTAGGGTGGTTTATAAGGATTGAGGTATAAAAAGGGGTGGGGAAAAGGTTTTAAGTATTGGGAGGGGATTTCAACAAAAAGTGTTTGGGTCAATATCTCTTGAAATTAAGGGTATTATTTAATATCCCATGATTGCACATGCTATGTGAGATGTTCACTAAGTGAAGTCCTTGTGAATAGCCCCAAATCTGTCATGGAGAAGGCATGGTTCATTGCATCCTTCAAGGAAGCAATTTCAACGTTTGAGCTTCCTGTAATGAGAAGGTCATCAACATATAAAAAAATTATCATTAATGAACCATTAATCAGATTCAAATAGACATTTGGATCTGATTTGCATCGAACAAAATTCAGTGATAGCAGAAATCTATCAATCTTGGCATACCAAGCCCTGGGGGCTTGCTTAAGCCCATACAATGACTTCTTTAGCCTGCACACAAGAGATGGGTTAGTAGCAAATCCTTGATGATTCTACATGTATATCTCTTCAGTGAGATCTCCATTCAGGAAAGCACACTTCACATCCATGTGATGTACTTCCCATTGCTTTGAAGATGCAATGGCTAAGGCTAGCCTGATGGAGTCCATCTTTGCCACTGGTGCAAAGGTCTCATTGTAGTCTATGCCATGAACCTGTGAGTATCCCTTGGCTACCAATCTGGCCTTTTAATTTAGAGGTGAACCATCAGCACCAAATTTGGTCTTTTACACCCACTTACATTGAACTAGCTTCCTCCCTAGGGGAAGATCAACCAGCTCCCAAGTGTTGCTCTTCTGGAGTGAGCTGAAATATTCCTTCATGTCTGCTTGCCATCTTGGATATTCTGCTGCATATTCATATGTCTAAGGATCTGATTCAACCATCAGATAGCACTTCTCAGCAAACATAGGATCTTTCATGCATAGAGCACTCTCAAATTGAGATCTAGTCCTCCTAGGGTCATTAGGATTTCCAGCTATTTCTCCAGCTGGATGAATGGTCTTGGCTGCCCATTTTGGCCTTGTAGGGCTGTTAGGATCTGCAATAAACTCATCACTATTAGACATATCAGAATCATCATGTTCAACTATCTCTTCACTTACATTCAGAGGTTCTGGTGGTGAAGAGGATTCTCCAACTTCCACTGCTGCTAGGGCTTCTTCCTGAAACTGAACACACCTTTCAATGAAGGCTTTGTTTGTGCTCAAATTTATCAGCTTGTACCCTTTTGAATATTCAGAGTACCCAACAAATATACACTCTTGGCTTTGGGGCTGCAAATCCTTTCTCTTTTATGTTGGAATTCTAGCCCAAGCCCTTGAGCCAAAAACCCTGAAATGGGTCACATTTGGCTTGTTCCCACTCCATGCTTCGAAAGGAGTAATACCATCAAGATGTTTATGAGGATCCCTATTATATATATAGGCGGAATAGTTTATAGCTTTGGCCCAGTACTTTGGTGGCAAATTCTTAGCCTCCATCATGCAGGTTGCCATCTCTTTCAGTGATCTGTTCTTCCTCTCTGCAACACCATTCTGTTGTGGTGTGTAAGGGATAGAATGCTGCATCTGAATACCTGCATCTGCACAATATTGAATAAACTTAGAATTGACATACTCACCACCATTGTCAGATCTGAGGACCTTGAGTTTCCTCCCAGACTGGTTTTCAACCAAAGCCTTAAAGACTTTGAAGAGGCCAAAAACTTCAGACTTGTGTTTCAGGAAGTAAACCCAGCAATACCTGGAAAAGTCATCTATGAAGGTCGATGCATATTTGGATTGACTCATGGACATATGAGGGAATGGGATAGCAACATCATTTTGGATCAACTCAAGAGGTGCAGAGGTTCTCTCATGACTAGCTCTCTCAAATTTATGCTCTGGGTGTTTTCCTAGGATGCAACCTTGACAGACTCCTTTGGAAAATTTTACTTGGGTAACCCTATGACCATTTATTTTTCACTAAGATCAGAAAGATACTTGTAATTTAGGTGGCCAAATATTTCATGCCAAATCTTGCTTTCCTCATTAGCATGAATCATAAGAGCAGAGGGGTTTGAGTAGGGTAGGAAGTGTGAGAACATGTATACCTTCGAAGTATGATTTGCAACTCCTTTTGCAATGAATTTACCACTTGAGATCTCTGTGATCTCAACTTCATCAGGGGAGAATATGACCTTCTTTGGAGACCCTGTGTGGGTCATATAATACACTGATAAGAGGTTAGAGGCAAGACTTGGAACATACAACACATTGCTGAACTTACCATGATCAAGATCAATCCTCCCTTTGCCCAAGCTTTCAGTGAGAGAGTCATCTCCCAGTACTATTGGTGGACCTTTCAACATGTAAAGTGAGGTGAATGCCTCCTTGGTCGAAACCATATGTCTTGAAGCTCCAGAATCAATGATGAAACTAGGTGAGCTTGATGTGCCAGCAACCAATGCATGAACTCTCTCTCTGTCTTCTGAACTTGATCCTCCTTCCCTCTTCTTTGAGCTGTCTAGAAGGGAGATTCCATTCTTCTCCAGGAGTTGGGTCATCATGTCTATTTTATTCTTCATGTAGGATCTCTCAGAATGATTTCCCTTACTGCAGTATGCGCACTTGCTCATTTCTCCTTTGTTTTTCTTCTTCTGGTAGTTCTTGGAACCTTGAGGCTCCTCTAGAGACTTGTTCTTGTCTTTCTTTTGCTCAGGTGGATTTTTAGCTTTCTTCTTTCTTTTTGAATCCACCCTCGAATCTCCAGCAACCAGATATTAGTATTTGGATGGTTTGATGGTGCCCATCATCACCAATTTATCTTGTTCTTGTGTGAGAGATTCCATGAAATCTGCAAGGCTAGGCATCTTCCAGGCTTGAGCTGTTAACTTTGTGGCATATAAGGTCGAAAAAAACACTGAATAGTTAGGTCCAAGCTTTGAGAGTATGGCCAAGACCAGCTGATCATCCTTCTTTTCGATCCCACATTGTTTTAGGTTCAAAACAAGTGCTTTGAACTTGGAAAAATAGAGTTGCAGGGATTCAAAGCTATTGTGACTTAGGGAGATCAGTTCATTTTCGATTTGATGTCCCCTCATCTCATCTGTTGTTCCAAAAATATCAACAAGATTCTCCCATACTTCATTCGGTGATGTCAATCCATAAAGATGGAAAAGGAGGTCTCTGGATATACTCAGACACATTGTGCCATTTTATCTTCTCTGCAGCTGCATTGGCCTCTGCTTCTGTTACCATAGTCACTCTGTAGAGGCCTTTCACTCTCAATAGTATCTCCATCTCTACTTTCCATTCAAATAAATTAAATGGAGTCAAGATGATCTTCTGAGATTGATCCATAGCTCAGAAATTGTCCCGTCAGTCAGCAGAATTCTCCCAGTCAATGATGTCGAACCTCCAAAACAAATTGGAAGGAGAGAAATCAATATACAAAGGATCTAATACCATGTGGAAATTGAACCCAGTGTTAGAACAATTACACTCACATCAATTGCCAATTACACATGCAAAATTACTCACAAAAGAGATTGAATATGGAGCTGAACACTAAACTGTATTGAATAAGTGTACAATAGCCAACCCTGTGAATTCATAGGCTACCACAATAAATAATTACATGAGGGATTTGAATGCATGAATATTCCATTCGAATCTTGTCAAAAGCAGGCTTACTAAATCTAAGCAAATCTCCCATAGGTGCATAAAGCAGTTTCCAAAACTGTCTAGGAGCTCACGAATTGGAAAAATCAATTAGGTAAGATAATAGTGGCTGGAAGGAAAACTCATACATTCTTTTCATAGGAGAAAAGAGTGGAGGATGTGGAGGACAAAAAACAAGTTAACTTCACCTAGTCAAACTTTCCCAATTGCCTTAAAACACTGAAAAAGCAGGCAATAAAGCAGAGAAAGTAGACATGCACTAGGGAGGCCAGGAATAAAGCATATTTGATTCCAGGAGGTTTCCCAAGTGCTCCATGACTCAAAATTAGCAATTTTGACCACTATGTATGTGTATATGACAACTTGCATAAGGTGGAATATGGAAACTAGGCAAATAAGACAAAAATGGATTAATTAATGTCTAAGGTAGCTAACTATGGGTTGATTATTCTAACACGTCATGTCATATTAATTCCACAAGATAGATTCACAATATGTAGTACATCTCCACAGCAAGATACTGAAAACATATCGACATAGACAGAGCCAAAAACATGCTCACAATAGACACAAATGCAAAAAGATACCCAAAAAATACAAGTTCTTCCCCAAAATTCTCTCTATGTTCTTATCAGAAGTATCTCACCAAAAGCATGTGTCGCCAAGAAGTGTCTCTAATATTGCATATCTAGCTCATATCTAGCTCTATATATAGGCTCGCACCTTTACATCCAAGGTCTACTTCTAACTAACTTCTAACAAACTAGTGACCTATATCCACAAAATGTGGTCAATAGGTACAAAATTGCATAAATAATTCCAAAAATGGTTATTCTTCCATCTATCGCGTTGTTCTGGTCCTTTGTGATGGCATGTGATCTTGTGCAGCCTCCACAATGTTTCTCAACTCACTTACCTAATGCCCCTTCCAACATGCTCCCAACACAGTTTTGTGGCTCATCCTCGAGCCACGTCAGGTCGACAGGGTGTACTCCATCGTCTTGGTCTTGAAATCCTCAAACTTCTATGAGATCTTTTGAACCTGGAGCTGAACAAATTCAACTGTGTCACAACAATTCAGCATGTCTTGCTTCAATGGGTGCTCCTCGCCTGCTTTTCCATCCACCAACTTCCTACCTTCTTGTACTTCCTGTAGCGCAGCAACTGCTTTCACGACCAACTGCCCACCAATGTCTTTGAATTCATCGAGCTGGGTGTTGTGCTTGTGCTGATGTTCTTGGGCTCGAGCAGCTCGCTGCTGCAGGTCCTTCAACTCTTTAGCACCTGTAATCTGGACCATGAGAGGCATTATGTGGAGCAACGTCTTCAGCATTTTCAACTGAGTTTTAGCTTCCCGTGTTTACTTGGCAAACTATTTCAGTTGGTCATCCTAAACAACACTCTACCAAAACTGAGTTGTCGCATCCATGATTGTCGCCTCCTGCTCCATGGCTTCAAACTAGGCTGTAAATTCCTTGATTGTATTCTTTCGTTCAACAATCTGTTCTGGTGGCGTTTCAGGGTAAACCAGAGAATTCAACAGATTTTTAGTTAACTGGAGCTATGCTAGCACCTCCCCAAGTCACTTAGCTTTGGTGATGGCAGTGAGTTCGTTCATGCTCTCATATATCTGTTAACAAGCCTCGTCAACTGCTTGCTCAACCTCGCTACAACTAGCACAGAGCTGTGTTTTCTCGACAATAAGGCGGTCTTGCACCTTCTTTAACTTCGTGATTTCATCTGTGTATTTCTGTTGCAGCTCCGCCTGTGTTTGCTTCAATGCGGCAATATTCCGCGCCTTTTCTTTTTCCAGATGCTCTTTGATCTTCTGCAGCTCTTCATCTTCCTCTTGAAACTTCTTTGCAGTGGCATGTGACTGCACATACCCATCACTAAGCTCATTTTGCTTATCAGCCAACTCTTGGCCTGCACCCTGCTGTAGCTGCACTAGAACTTGGGTAGATAACATGTTGAGATTGACGATAATGCTTGGCAACGGTTGTAGCAGTGAGTTGAATTCTGTACTTCTTTTGTCAATTGCAGTCAGGGGAACTTGAATGTTCTTGGCCCGTGGCTCAGTGCTAATCGTTTAGAAATATTGCAACACAGCCTTCTCTGGTGTCACTTTTGAAACAACAGCGAAAATAGAATCTAGCTTAACACTTACCATGGCAAACCCTTCTTGAATGGACACACGCATATCTTGCACCACAACATCAGATGCGTTGGTGAGAGCCTTGATGAACTGCTGCAGGTGGTTCTCCATCACCAAGTGGGAGCTAGTGCCAGTGTTGAATTCCATGCGTATCTTAGTGCGTAACTCCTCTAACATGCGTCGGGCTTGTGGATCGAAGTCCGTTGATGAATCTCCATTGGAGTCATGGAGGTCTTTCCCTGGTTGGATTGGCTCATCAAGGGAATCTTTTGGTGGCCCTGGAGAGATCTCCTCCGTGCTCACAAGTTCACGCCAGTCAGCTGGCCAATCTTTAACAATAGCCTCCAATTCTTCATTAGTGATTTTGTAGGCCATAGGAAGCCATTTTTTGTCAGGATCCCTATGTGCCTGGATGTAAATGGAATGCAGATTAATGGAAAAACGTGATATTAGGGTGCGGTGATAGTGGATAAATGGGGAACCTTGATGGTCTCGGCCTGTAGCACCTCCCAATAGACCCAAAAATGGATCACATAGTCCTACTGGCCACTGGGTTTCGTGACCCACCATACGTTCTGATAGCTTGTGCCTTTGCACACCCTTTCTGCAGCAACTGACATTGGCTAGCAATCCTCCAGCTCCATCCAAGAAACTAACACAATAATAATTAACAACCAAATGTAGGAAAAATTACATTCCTCGGCCTGAGTAGCAACAACATCTTCTAACAACTAGTTCAATAGAAACAATGACTAGCTCATTTACACCCCTTTGGCACATTTTTGCGCACATGCAACCACACTCGAATTGCATTGGACAGGTCGATTCTTCCAGAAAATATTGCTGGCCAAAATGCACACCCCAATACGCATTAATCACTCGGAGATATTGTCAATGCGATGCCCGTCCATCGCGCTGTAATCTGAAACGCTCCTTTAACTGCTGGCCAAGATTTTTGTCATTATCTCGTCCTCTGAAATACTGTGTAGGGTCTTCACCAGCCTTTGGTAACCCCATGATGTCAGCAATTAGATCAACCATGACTAGAATAGGGGTATCCATACAAAGTGTCTCCCCATGAAATCACGCTAACAGTTTCTTTACGCATGCATTCACTTCATTCAATCTTCCAAAATGAGGCATGTTAATGATCCCCAACAACCCAGACCTATCCAAGCCCTATGCCCATGGGTGAGGGATCCGTTGAATAGGAAGACCAGGTATCGTAGGCACTGACTAATATGGTTCATCCACAACATCCTTTAGTAACAACAAATCATGGTCTTCGTACTTCATCTTGGCCAAAGCAGTTATGATGTCCCTTGGGAAAGTCAACCCTTCTGGTAGTGGTGGCAACTTTGGTGGATACCTTTGATTCTTGGTCAGCTTCCTTAGCTTCGCCCCTGGCCGCGTGGGAACAACATATCCAGGGATATCGTTGATAGAGACGCCCCTAGGCACCATGGACACAACAGCTCTTGAGATTGATGGTTTGATTGATGTTGGTTCTTCCCCTTGTGCCCTAGTAGTCGTGCACGTGTATCTCTTCTGCGTTGGGGTGGAATTGGGATTCTGGGCCTTACGCTTCACTCTAGGGATCAAAGAGGATCCGATTGGCATGCTCATGACTTCTTCTTCAACCAACGTGGGTCAGATGGGGGATTCATGCTCACTCGAAATCTCAACTATGTCGGGAGTTCGCAGCATGCTGCACTTTGAAATCCTCACAATACAACCGAAATTTCACTCCTTGCCTATCCTACTCAATTCAACTTCTTGTACTGAGCTCAACGCCTCACTCAACTCAACTGAACACTATCTTGCACTCACATCCTGCCCATTCTTATAACTGCGTTCCTGATCTGACTCATCATTTCCAAATCTCCTGTATCCATCATGACTCAATCTGACATTAATAACCCTAAATCTGTCGTCGATCCCATCTTACTAAAGGTCGGATCAGTCATAAATGTGTGTCTCTTCATCGAGCACCGCCAGCTAACTGTATTAACTATATATATTTATTATTGATTTGACCACCTCATAGTCTTGTGGCTCTCGTCGATGGTCTCCCTCTTAACAATACTAAGTGCTATCCTTGTGCAGCATCTCCCTCTGTATGCACCTCACTACAATTGACCAATTTTTTTTTCTTGCGCAGTGTCTCAAACATTGCACGGCTCAGACCCCATTCTATAGGGATTCAAGTGACTACCATTGACAAGTTTGGGCAGCACCATCCCATCTAATTGTTGTAATTGAACTGCACCTCCAGAAGTGATTGAATGAACGAGATATGGACCTAACCAGTGCATTTGTAGCTTACCTGGATGCTTCATGAACTTACTGTCGTATAACAGCACCAAATATCCTTCTGTAAATTGTTTCTTCCTGATGTGGCGATCGTGCCACGCCTTTTGTCGATCCTTTTCAACATGCTAGTGAAATCCTGGGATGAAGCGATCCTATTCTAGCTGGACCAACTGTGCAATGCGCTCCTGTAATGCTTCTACATCATCCATGCCTATACCAGCAGCAATTCGTAGACTAGAAACAATGTACTCCATAGGCATGACTGCCTCTTTCCCATATACCAATTTGAATGGTGTCTCTGTCCCGTCAACCTTTTACAAATGGTGCAATATGCCCATAGTACCACTGGAATTTTCAAATCCTAATCATCGTTATTAGTGTTGCATACCTTTGTAAGCATGGTTTCCAATATTTTGTTGAAGGCCTTGACAATTCCATTTGTCTGTGGGTGGTAGGGTGTGCTTTTCTGATGCTGCACCTGCAACTCATCTGTTAGTGGTTTCATGGTTCAATTGATAAAGTGACTGCCCTGGTGACTCATCAATATCCTAGGACATCCAAACCTTGTCACAATATTCTCGAATATCAACTTGGCTGCTGTCGCAGCAGTGCAATCCACAACTAGCGCGGCCTCTGCCCACCTTGTCAGATACTCGGTTGCTGTAATGATGTACCTCGCACCAGTCCTCTTTCCTAGTGGATTAAGGAGACCCACAAAGTCCAGGACCCATTTATCAAAAGGGTGTAGAGTTACATGTGGCATAAGCGGCATCTCATCTCATCATGATGGTTTGCCGACGCACTGACATATATCGTAGCTTTGCGCATAATCAATTGCATCATTATGTAAGGTAGGCCACCATAGCCCAGCGAGCAGCACCTTACGTGCAGTAGCCCTGCCTCCATAGTGGTCGGTCGCAATTCTTGCATGTGCTTCTGCTAGAATAGAACCTTTCTCATGTGGTAGGATGCATCATCACAAGATTTTGTCTGGTCCAATTTTGTATAATTTCCCCACGATCAGTTGGAAATCTGAAGCTTTCACTACCAACTTCTTCTTCTGATTTGTTGACAGGTCTACTGGAGCAACTCTAGTTGCCAAGAACTGAATGATTGGAGCATAATGGTCATCTGTGATCTCTACCCAGAACAATTTTGCATCAGGAAATCCATTGTCAATATTGGTAAGTTATTCACCTATCTCAATGCAAGACAAATGATCAGAGCCAACATTCAACCATCCTGGCTTCACAATTATCTCAAAGTCACATTCCTGAAAAAGAAACATCCATCGACAAATATTTCCCCCCAACATAGGCTTATTGACCAGGTATGGGAAAGCGGAATGGTTTGTTAACATTTTGAAGTGACCTCCCAACAGATAGTGCCTAAACTTCTGCAACGCATAAACCATGGCCAAGCACTCTCTCTCAGACGTGGTTGTATAATTTCTTTCAACAAAATACAGCTTCCTACTTGCAAATGCGATTGGATGATCAAGGTTTCCCTCGCTTGGATGCGCAAGTACTACCCCAGTGCAACATAAGAGGCATAGACATGGTCATGGAAATCCTTGTTCCAATCAGGGAATACCAGGATGGGCGTCAACGCCATATTCTCCTTCAGTGTATCGAAACTTCCATGACACTCATGATTCCACACAAATGCAGCGTCCTTTTTTAGCAGCTTCTCCATAGGGTCCATAATCGCGGCATATCCTTTGATGAACTTGTGATAATACCCTGTGTGTCCCAGCATCGCTCGAAGCATATTCACATTGGTAGGTGGTGGCAGACTAAGGATAAGTGCAATCTTCGCAAGGTCAACCAACAACCCTTGCTTGCACACAATGTGGCCTGTGACAGTATTCTGAATGGTGCAAAAAAAATGCACTTCTTTGAATTTAATGCAATTTGATGCAGTCAACACCTTTCCAGCATCAATCGCAAATTTTCTAAGTGATCCTTAACCAAACCATAAACTGTCCAATCATCCATGTATACCTGTAGGAACTTATGAATGAAGTATTTGAATGCGATGACAACCACCTGAGAAAATATTGTTGGTGCATTATTCAATCCAAAAGGCATGACTGTATATTGAAAACAACCCCATTCAGTGACAAATGTGGTCTTATGCTAATCTTCCTTCGTGATTCGAATTTGGTGATACCCTGAAAATCCATCCATGAAAGAGTACATCTCCTGGCCACCTACCCCTTCAAGGACTTCATCTGTAAAGGGGTGCGGAACACATGATGTAGGAAGGCATCGTTCAGCTTCCTCAGGTTGACACAAATGCAAACTTCTCCAATCTTTTTGTCCTAAACCACCATAGGGCTTATCCATTCTGACTCTTCAATAGGATCAATTATTCCAATGTCTAACATCTGTTCAAGCTCAGCTTTGACACGTTCTTTGTATCACAGGTTTAGTCGATATGGCCTCTGTTGCACAGATTTCGCATCTAGTTTCAATGGGATCTTCTTCTCCCCTATATCCCCTAATATCCCTTTCATTTATGAGAATCATGTCAAAAATAGATCCTAGAACTCATGCAGTAGATCTGTGATCTGTGCCTTTGTTTTATTGTCCCAATAGTCCCCAACACTAGCAAACTTTAGGTTTTCTTCTGTCCCAATGTTAACTTTTCGGATATTCAGCGGATCACTCCTGGGGTTGGTTGGTATGTCTGGTGCTACAACATTGTGACTGCCTTTTGATTCTAGAATATTGACATTCCTCATGTCATCATCATCTTCAGGTTCACTAGATATATTGTAGCATGTCCTCAAGGATTGCATATGGTACCGCGCATGTGGATCTACAAGGTATGCGATTGGCACAACCTTCAATACTACTTCACGGATGAGTTGGAGTGCATTTTGGACCTCAAGGTTAGCATCCCTGAAACTAAAAGTCTGTGCAAAATGAATCGATAGCTCCTCCTAGGTAGTTATGGTTCTGCGCAGCTCTACCACTAGATACCAAGATCGAGGCATTTTGTCCAAAGTATGAACAAAATAATGGACCCACTCATCCTTGGGTCACAATGCCCACAAAGCTTGACAATATAGTAAATGACCAATGGGATTAGTCCACCCATCATATCTTCTAGAGGGATATGTTTCTGAATCACAAAGCACACCAGCATCAGTCGTCGGCATGGTTCCCATTCATGGATTTCCTATTTGTGAGTCACCCACCAATGTGTTAGGGTAGCCTTCAACGCATCCTCTAGTGTCAACATCCTCTGCGGTTCAAACACTTTCTCTTCAAATTCTTGGAGGAATTCGAATAACTCTGGTAGCCCCTCATAGATCGATATCTCAACGTGCTCATTCGTAACACAGTGTAGGCACTGCATGATCAGCCCACACTTTCTAAATGACACCTCATGGAGCCAATAGTTCTAATTTTCTAGAGCATCATCAGAATCAGAGGATGCGGAGCTAGCACTACGCCATCCAAGTTTTCCATCGGTAGTAGGGTGGATGTAGTCCTCAAAGATATTGTAGGCATGACCCCAGCCTCTACCATCCTCATCTTTGATAGGTTCAATATACATGTGTCCTTCCTAAGGGTCCGTGGGAGCAATGACTCTAATATATTGGTTTTTGAATGTCATAAACCGCTTCTTGAGATTGATAATTGCCATGCTATCATTAGCCCATCCAATCCTCAGCAGTGCAGGATAAGAGCCCCCATCATCAACTACTTCAATGACGTCGAAATCAGCATATGTCCCCATACCTTCGATATCGACGACCAGGTTCAAGACACGCCCAATAGGTTGAACCTTGGCCTAATTTGCTAGTTGCAGTTCCACAAGGGACCACCCCAATGTTGGCTTTCCCATCAACTTCCAAGTATGTTTGGTCATAATATTCACTTCCGACCCTAGATCCAGAATAATAGAATCAACTTCATAGTCCCCTATCTGGATGTTCATTCTCATCTCTTTACCTATCTTTCGCTTCTGGAGGGAATTTATTGTAGAGTCCTTCGGCGTCTGATTCCATTGGCATAGAAACTTCTCAATCTCTCTGAGAGCCTTGGGATCTCTAGCTAGCGACAAATAGATCTCAAAGAACTATTGCAAGGTACCATGTTGTCACGATGGTCCTACCTCGACAGAAGGATCAAAAGAAGATGGCATTTCAACAAGAGGAAACTTAACCGGATTCCTCCCGATCGCATGCTTGGCTTGAAAGAATGTCTCCTTCTCCATCGCAATATCAAATGATTCCTTTTTCTTCCCCACAAATTGAATTTGTTTGTAGGGTCCATCTTCTCCAGTCGTCGCACCTGCACGAGTGACAACAGCAACATCGATAGCCTGGGTTCTGGGTTCTGCTAGAATTGTCACAACTGTGGGTCCTTGATTCAAGTTTTGATCTTGGTTTAGAAGTGGATTTTGAATCGGTGGTGGGTTCATGGGATGATTCATTGGCTGATTTTAAGTCTGCAATAGGATCTGAGGCTGATTCTACAACGGCTGCTGGGTCTGCACTTGGTTTTGGTTTTAGAACTGGTTCTGCAATTGAGGGATGTTTTCGGCCTACCACTTCACAATCAATTGAGGGAAATTTTTGACATTGTGCTCACTTTCCGCGTAGTATGTACACTCATGGGGACACTCCCTCTAATAGTGACCAAACACCCCGCAAGTGTAACACTGGATGGATTCTCGACCTCGTCTGAAGCCTCCTCCTCGTCCCCTAAATCCTCCTCGATATCCTTCAGTTTGTTGATATTGTAGCTGGGATAACTACTGTGGGGGATTTGGTTGCTGCTAAACGTAGTGTGATGCTTGAACATAGTGCGGTTGCGTCTGAACAGCCGACACTTGAGTATACTGCAGTCGCAGTGCAAACTGTGGTTGTGCTACAAACTGCGGCTATGGTGTGAACTATGGTTGCAGCTGCGATGGAATAAACTACATCTACGGAGGTGGTGTATACTATACTATCGGCTGCACCATTTGTGGCTGTGACTACTGGACTGCATAGGGATCCTCGCCCTTCACAAAATATGAATCATATGTTATTTGTTGAAGCAGGTCATAAGCTCGACAATATTTATCTTCGTGCCCTATGAAGTGACAAAAGGAGAAATACAAGCTTCCTGCCTTCGTAACCATCTTCTGCATGTAGCTACAGTTTTTGTGTCGATGCCCGTATACCTGACATATGCGACACCATGGCACACTACCGCAACTAAAGGGGTTTTGTACTCTTGAGAGAAAATAGTTTATGAAAGTTGGGCAAGTGTCCTTGGTGTGTCCACCCGTACAACACCATGTGCACCAAAGGTCATCATGCTCTTCTTTTGCCTTCTTAATATCCTGCAGCTGGAGTGTTAAATTTCCTAGCTGCACTTGAATCTAGTTCATGCCAACTGTAGTCTCCCCAATAGGTGAAGATTCCAACTTCATTGCCATCTCCAGAGCCTCATTATGTGTTGCAATCTTTTGTTCCATTAGTGGTTGTCTGATGTGTGGAACCATTGCAGCAATGAACCACTCCTTGTGTTGAACATTGCTCATTTTGAAGCTGACTCAATCCACCAATGTCTTAAGCCGTTGATCAAAATCCCAAATAGTTTCATTTAGAAACTGCTTGATTTCTTTGAGTTCTGTGATATATTGGGCCTCATATTTAGGTTTCTTAAATTCCTTGAATAGTCCTTCCTGGATCTCATTCAGTGTTTTCACTGTTATCCCTTGAGGAACCTGCATGAATCTCACTGGTACCAATAAAGCGCGCGACCCCTGAGGGTGGTCGCCAATTGGCTTCTATTAATATCGTTGTCCACACTTTGTTTGGCAGTCCAAACTGCTTCACATAAAAACCAGTACTGCTTTGGGTCATCAGTCCTGTTTCCATGAAAGATAGGTAAATTCATCTCGTCACCCGGCATTATGGGCCTTCTTCCTACAAATGGTGTTCTACTGCTCGACTACTGCTGGCACATCGGACAAGGTGACGTAGAATGGGATTTTCTACTTGTTGGTGGAGTAGTGCGTGGAGGTGTCGACATGTTACTGCTAGGGTTCAAGCTTCTTTCTATCCTAGGTGTATCCTGGGTATGGTTTTCCTCTTCATCATTGTAGGGTCGCTTAGTCCTATGTGCTTGCTCTTCGTGGTCTTGCGTCTCGATCACAGCAGGACCTTCCACTGTCCTCTGCCTCTTCTCTTGTCGAAACCTTGCTCCTCCCCTCGTACAACCACTTGTTTCCTCGTCAACCCTCACAAATTCCTTGGAACTCATACCCATCTACCCCTTATCTTTCCATTTTCCTTCCCCCTTGCGTCGCGTGTCCACGGCCTCCAAACAGTAGAGTTCCTCTACTCGAGGTGCATTTTTTGACTACCCTTTTTGCAAATAATCATCTTAATAGATAATTGCAGAGACAACAAAAACTACCTTGTGGCCCGTTGAAGAACTCTCTTTCTGCTTCGCTATATGCCTTATTGGTATCAATTGCAAATTCAGTAATGTATCCTTCCAGAATACTATCCAATCATACTTTGACAGCTTGCAATGCTTTGTTATTGGTTTCTTGTAGTTCTTGGATCAGTACAGGGGTCCAAGATGTCGGCTCTCCTCCTTGATGGTAATTCTTCTTATAAATGAACCGCACTAGCCACTCATACAGTATGACCGAGAATTCACAAAATAACCATTCATATGGACCGTCGTAGATATATTTGTCCAGCCACCTGGTTGTCAACAGCTCTGGGTTCTGATTCTATGCTTTATCAAACTCTCACAACTTTAGGTCAAACCAATATTTAATCTATGATTTTGTTGGATTCCACAACATATCATTCCTTCAGTTGCAACAAGGTCCTGGAAACATAACCATTTGTTGGTGCAACCCACCAACAAAGCCTCGTTGATGGGGGTTCCCACTCTGTTGACGCCCAACCAGCGCGATCTCCCTGAGCACCAGCCTAGACAGGTTTGACCCTACCCAGTAACACCCGCAAAGCAGATGAAGTCTCACCCGAGATGTTGAGGGAGAGATTTCGGAACCAAGTTTTCGGCAATAAGAAAGGAGGGCATGGAATCAACAACTTAACTTCATAATCAACAGATACTTCAGAATTAGAATCACATCATTCATCACATATTGATTAGTATAACTAGTAGATAGCTAATGGATCACATTACTTTATTCATTGCAGCAGTAATCAATCATTCATATAACCGTAAACATCCATCATTATCATCGCAGATCATAAAAACAGGAAAGAAAATAAGAGACAAAAGAACTTTAGGGAAACATCCATCATGTCATTTACTTCTGCAAGATAGATTCATAATATCCAGTACATATCCATAGCAGGAGACTGAAAACAGATCGACATAGACAGATCCAAAAACTTGCTCACAATAGACACAAATGCAAAAATATACCCAAAAAATACAAGTTCTTCCCCAAAACTCTCTCTCTGTTCTTATCAGAAGTATCTCACCAAAATCATATGTCGCCAAGAAGTGTCTCTACTATTGCAACTCTAGCTCTATATATAGGCTTGTGCCTTTACATCCAAGGTCCACTTCTAAATAACTTCTAACATACTAGTGACCTATATCCACAAAATATGGTCAATCGGTACAAAATTGCATAAATAATTCCAAAAATGGTTATTCTTCCATCTATCGTGCTGTTGTGGTCCTTCATGATGCCCTGTTTGCTTGCGTAGCCTTCACGGTGCTGCGCAAATCACTTACCCAATACCCCTGCCAACAATGACCTTACAATAATACTGAGGTACAAACACGGTTGAACAATAACATCTGTAAATATAGAAGATCGGGCTCCACAACCACCACATGGTACAAATCATCTCATTTCAATCTAATTAATTGCAATAAAATCTAGTTCATAAACAAAAGATTTCTTACCATTTTCTTACGCATAGATCATATTTAAAACCCATGGTATAACCTTATGTATGAAAACCATATATGGCCATATGGTTGTCCCTATAATAGATTTCCTTAATCATAATATATTTACAAATCAAATTACAATGGTATTAGCATAAGAAAGAACATACCTTTCTAGAGGCTGTCACTCCAACATTAGAGTTAGTACACGATAAATATACCATTTAATTTAGAAATAAATGTGCACAATCACCCTTCATACTACATCATAATACTCACAAATCACAAATTAGAAGGTTAGAAGTACTTATCTTAGTTTATGCAACCGATGACAACATAACAATTTTCCTCCCAGACATTGATCTCTACTTGGTGTATGTTTTCTCGCTAAAAAATCCCCCCTAAGATGAGGTTCTTAAATCTCACACTAGAATTTATCTTCTAGGGTGGAGAATAATGGATGATGTGCTTCCTTTCCTAGAATTAGCCTCGTCTCCTAGAAAGGAAAGCAGTGGTTGGTCTTAGGATTATGCCCCTCTCCTAGAGTGCCACTTTCGACCTCCCAAGCTCAATTCTCAACTTGAGTCTCTGCTAGAGAATTAGAAACTAGAAAACAATTGGGCCTAGAAATCCATCTGGGATTATCCCTCTCTCCCTCAGGATCTAGTGCATACATGATGACATTTCCACACATAATTAGCCCCCTCTCTTATTTGATAATCTCACAAACAACACTTTCAACCTGTCAGGTCAATTCTCAGCTCGAATATATATTAGAGCATTCGAAACTAGAGAGAAGTTGGGCTAGGACACTCGTTCGAGATTATCCCCCTCTCTGTCAAGGTCTAGCATAACTTGGATGATATTTCCACACAAAATTATCCTCTCTCATATTGGATAACCTCACAAACAACACTTTTGACCTCCCATGTCAATTCTCAGCTTGAATATCTACTAGAGGATTTGAAACTAGAGAGAAACTGGGCCTAGACACCCATCTGGAATTATCCCTCTCTCCCTTAGTTTCTAGTGCATCCAGGATGATATTTCCACAAAGAATTATACCCCTCTTCTGTTGGATAATATCACAAAAGAACACTTTTGACCACTTGGATCAAAATACAGACTCAAATCTCCACTGGTGCATTTGAAACAAAGGAGAAACAACTCTCTTTATAGAACAAGTCGAATCCCTACCAGGGAATTCACATCACATGGATATTACAACCATAGACACCTTCAATATCCCTACTAGGGAATCTAAACACATGAGAAATTGGCATCCAAGACAAATAGACTAATAATTCAGATCCTCCTAGATTTGTCGACAAAATTCACAGTAAAATTGTGCAAGTATGGGGACCAAATCTCTGTTTGGAATTAGCTACGCAACGAGATCCCTGTTCTATTATTTTCCTATACCTGCACACAACATTGGATTACCAACCCTGGTGCAATTTGAATCCTCTTTCCTAATTCGAATTGCCTCCAAGAGTCTAACTCAAAAACACTAAGGAAGGACTCCCAATCATTGGGGCTCCCTAGCAAACACTTACTAACTCATTCAATATCTTTAGTGATCAACTTGAATTCATTGAGTCTGACTCTAAAACACCGATAGAGACACTTCCCATTGTTACGGAGAAAACTTCCTATGGCTTGGGGTACCACAACAGGCAGAGTAACTGTAGAAATCGATCGCTTCCCAATATGCAATTGAAATAAACATCTAACACTAAAGGATCTAGAAACATACCTTATTCCGAATGGTTGATGTAGATCCCCGTTGAGATTTTCCAATCTCGCTTGTGTTAGAATTTGGATGTTGATGTAATTGTAACTTCAGAATGTATTCATCTGTATATCTTATGTATTGTACCCCGATGTTTATTACGGGATGTGTCTATAATTTATTTGAGTCATGTCATACCTTGATGTTTATTCTAGGAAGTTTCTATAATGTAAACAAGTCATGTCAAGTCATTGTGGGTCACCCTCCTATTGGTTAAGGGTTAAAGTCCCCTCAGTTGTGGGGCCCTAGGGTTATTAGACTATCCTAGAGAAGTCGACCCTAGGTGATTCATTGTAATTCAGGTCAATAGTCCCCACCATTGTGTTAAGGATAAACATCCTTGTTGGTCAGAGGAGGCAAAGTCCCCACAAGTTGTGGGGAACTAGGGTTATTAGACACTACAAGAGATGTCGGCTCTAGTAAGTAATTGTTAAGTGAGGCTGACATGTTGGAGTGGGTTTCAAGTGAATGAAATAATATAAATAGAGAGTGATTCTCTCTATTTAAGACACACACACTCACTCATTGGGGCACATGAGTGAGAGGAGAAGTTGTTGGGACAAGAGAGAGACTACTGTTGTCGGGAGATCATCTTTATGTTTTCAGGTTTTACTTTTGGTGCTGATTCTATCTCTGAGGAATTTTTGGGGTTTTCTCCTTTATAGTTTCCCCGAGGAAAATTCTTTGTATCTCTTGTCTCTTGTGTTTTATTGCTGTGCATGTTATTCTCTCAGTTAAAGATCCTAAGATCATAATGCTAGCTTGAATGATAAAAATATAACATGGTATCAGAGCTAGCCTGAGAAGAAGACATTGTGCATCTACAGAAGCTAGGGCTTCTTAATTTTTGGTTCTCTATCCACAATCCATCAGCAAAATTATGCTAGGATGACTCTCCATTGAAGGGCACATTTTTTGTTGAAGCGGAATTCGATTCCGAGCATTTTCATTTTTTGGTGTGAGAAATTAGGGATTCTTACAGAAGAGGAATTTTTGAGTGATCCTAGCATAGGATTTATATCCTCATCAAAATTGAATTTCAGAGACCTGGATCAATATTTTTGGTTGGGTGAAACTCCAGGAAAGTCAAACACTAGTTTTACCCCGAGCTGGAAAAACCCTAAATACTAAAACTAATAAGTTTTGGTACATTTGCTATATCTTGGGATTTTAGAAGGATCAGGAGCTGAAAAATTGCAGAGGTCAAATATAAAATCCTGATGTACACTGTATCCAAAGTTCAGCCTCAGATTCGCTATATTCTGGGAGATATTATCCCTCCATGTTAGGGTTCTAGCCTCTTCCTGAATTCATCCCTAAACAGGACACCTGGGGAGAATTGCTATATCTTGGGATACAAAGGTCCAAATTAAATTTCTGAAGATGTTACAGAAAGGGCACAGAATTTACCTTTTTTGTGTCTAAGTTTCCAACCCAGAAGATGAAATAGTGACACGTGGAAGTCCGTACAACTTTGATGTGTTGAACAGTCCTGTAACAGGTCACCTTGGGAAAAGGATAATAAGTACCAATTGGTGAAACCAATTATGATGAAAACTATGGTGTTGGAACATTTACATGTGATTTTACCTTAGTACAAAGTTTCAAACACAGAGGAGTAGTAATTTTGGAGATACTGCAGAAACAACAATAGGCATTTCTGCAGAAGAAATTGGAAAACTAGGGCTTCTTGTTCTGAAAGCTTCCCTCCACTGTTTTCAGAAAAGGAGTACATTGGACAGCTCAACTTGAAGAGATATATCTTTCTATCCAATCAGATCTAAAAGATTCCAAGTTTTGAAAATTAGGGTTTCTTTGACAAACCCTAGATTAGCCAGCTCCGGAACCAGGACGGACACCTCAAATTGGTAAGTTCTAATCTTTTGCTATTTGCATTTGAGGTTCTCATCTCAAAGTGATCTATCACATCATCTTGATGATAAGCTTGGTGAATTTTACAAATTCCAATCATGGAAGTATTTGATCTCTCTGAAGAAAATGAATTGGACACCTACATGAGTAGAGAGGTTCCAATTATAGAGGGAGATGAGGCTAAAAGCCTTACACAAGAAGAACTTGGTCAAGGCCAAGAAGATCATTGTTGATTCAATCACGGATCACCTTATACCACAAGACGGTCTTCCCTAAAGACACTGAAAGAGATGTTTGATTCCTTGACCAAGATATTTGAAGGGAAGAACATAAATCAGAATATGACCTTAATAAACCAGTTGAAGAATGTGAATATCCAGAATGCAGAGACCATACAGTCATACTTTACGAGGGTCTCTCAAATCAAAGAACAACTTGTAGTAGTTTAAGAAGAAGTGGAGAATGCAGAAGTGGTGATAGCCACTTTGAGTGGCCTCCCAAGATCATGGGATTCATTCATTCAAGGAATGTGTGCCAGAAGGAAGTGATTACTTTCAGCAGACTCTGGGAAGAAGAAGAAGCTCGACTCATAATAAGAGAAGAGAAGATGGGAGCAACTAAAGATCAAGCTCTCACCATCCAAAGAAGATACCTCAAGCTATGAGGAATATGAAGAACTCAACTCTTGAAGAACCTCTTATCCATCTTAGCATTTGGATAACAAACGATGCTATTATGAATGAAGAAGTTGATGAAGCTGAAGGCTCAAGAAGGAGTCTACCCATGAAACAAACAAAGATAAGTATTCAATTATCATTTCATGATATTGTTTTTTTATGCATTTGTTTATATTCAGTTGATGTATTATGCATGATAGAATGTTTGCATTAATGATAGTATACTACTAGTATGCATGTGATGGGTAAGTAGCTCATGGTGCTATACAACTCTCCATTGCTAATTATCTAGAATGAAACCTCTTTGTTGGCATATTGGATTAGTGCACAATCTCAATGTTGTCCTAGTAGAGATGGAAGGAATCTAGAAAGTTTCCATGAGATATGGATGGATGTTGTATTGGCTAAAGTAGTTGCATGATCATATATTTATGCATAAGAACTTGCCAGTATGAATATTCCTTATGAAATGTTTCTAACCGCATTTGAATTATAGGAAAGATCGCATACATAATTGCCTATAATAAAATAAGGATGAGACTTGTTCCAAAGAACAAGTAACGATAGTTCAAGATGAAGAATAATATGATGGATGCAGCGACATCATTGATGCAGAACGTTCCAGCCATGAAGAAGTAACCAAGAAGAAAGGGAAGACCAGTTCAAGAAGAATGATGTCTAGAATGCAGTATCGATACGTGAAGGGAAGTTCATAGTTCCATCATGCAGTATATGGAAAAATCATGGGATACAAGGCAAGATTCGTAGCACAAGGCTTCTCATGAAAAGAAGGCATAGACTACGAAGAGACATTTGCAGCCAGTGGGAGTTGAAACACATACATGATGAGCTTGATGAAGATCTTAACCTTTGCTACAAGGTTGAAGATGAAAGTATATACACTAGATGGATACATAGAATATTAGTAGCATAGGAAGCTACTTGTCACTCCGGTATAGAATGTTTCAGTACATAGAGTACAGGAGACAGAGATGCTTCGCTTCAGAGGGAGTGACTACGGAATATCTTGGGGTTCGACATGGTACGACAGGATGGAAAGATTACTGATGACTCTAGGATTTACTCAGAGTAAAATGGATTCCATCCTTTGCTTCAAGGTTGAAGGTGGAAGATCAGTGATGCTCCTATTATATGTCGATGCACTATTTTCCAGGCATGGAGGTGTGGCAAAATGCGGATGGAATCTTCCTCGGACAAGGGAAGTATGCAGTAGATATCCTGAAGAGATTTGTGATGATGGAATGCAAGGCCATGACCACACCTATGGCATCAAACCTGAAGATATTGAGTGATGCTTCATCAGAGACAGTTGATGCTACAATGTATCGTCAGATGATTAGGTCCTTGATGTACCTGACAAATACGAGACTAGATATTTGCTTTGTTGTGAACACATTGAGACATGTTCACCTGATGGTTGCAAATCATGCAGTAAGGTACCTGATGGGTACAGTTGATTATGGGATCAAGTATGAGGCGAATCAGAAGATTAACCTGGAAGGTTATGTTGATTCAGATTGGGCAGGCAGTGCCATCGATAGGAAGAGATTTTCAGGGTGTTGCTTCAGTATGGGATCAAATGTGATCTCTTGGTTTAGCAGGAAGTAATCTTGTGTGGCACCGAGTACAGCTGAAGCAGAGTGTGTCGTAGCTTGTCCAGCTAGTTGTGGAGTAGTATGGCTGAGGAAGCTACTATCTTATTTATTTGATCTCCAGATGGATGCTACTTGTATACATTGTGACAACCAGAGTTGTGTGAAGTTATCGAAGAACCCGGTGTTCCATGACAAGTCAAAGCATATCGAGATCAAGTATCACTATATCAGGGATATGGTGCAGAGGGGAGCAGTGAAGCTCCAATATGTTGTGACGGAGGAATAGATAGCTGATGTGTTGATGAAGCCATTGGCTAGGGTGAAGTTTGAGTACTTCAAGGAGAAGATTGGTGTTCTCCAGACCGAGGTTTCCTCCAAGGGGAAATGATGAGACCTAGAGCCATTCTAACATGGTGAGAGGATTGGTTCCTTCCATGGTCAGATGTAAGGGCTGAGCCATTCTATCATGGTGAGAGGATTGGTTCCTTCCATGTCAAATATAAGTGCTGAGCCATTCTGATATGACAATAGCATTGGTTCCTACATGATCATATATAAGGGTTGTTTCCATTCTTGGAATGGAGGTGCCTGGTCAGTTACCAGGAATACTAGGTCTAGGACTGAGGGCCTTTCTAAAACAACTGTAAGATGTAGTCTTACATGATCAGATGTGAAGCATATGGCCATTCTAATGTGATTGAGGGATTGGTTCCCACTTGATCAGATATAAGGGCTGATGCCATTCTCTGGGAGAATGGAGGCACCTGGTCAGTTATCAGGTAGCTCAGTTTGGGACTGGGGGCCATTCTGACATGACTGTGGGATGTTTTCTCACATGATCAGATGTGAGTGCAGGTCCATTCTGATGAGTAGGTCAGATATAAGTGCTGGGCCATTCTGACGAGTAGGTCATATATAAGTGCTGGGCCATTTTGACAAGTAGGTCAAATATAAGTGTTGGGCCTTTTTGACGAGTAGGTCAGATATAAGTGCTGGGCCATTCTGACGAGTAGGTCAGATGTAAGGGTTAGGGCCATTCTAACATGGGAGAGGATGAGGTTCCTTCCATGGTCAGATTTAAGGGCTGGGCCATTCTGACATGGTGAGGGGATTAATTTCCTCTCATGGTCAGATGTGAGTGTTGGGCGTGCCTTTCTGACGAGTCAAGGTCATATGTAAGTGCTGGACGGGCCATTCTGACTTAGGGTCAGATATAAGTGCTGAGAAAGACCTACATGGAGGCTAGACCTACACCCATCATGAAAAATGGCTGGCTCTATAGAACTTCTTGTGATGAGGAGAATCATGAGATAGAACTCGTGGTGATGATACAAATCGAGTGATAATATAGATCTAGTGATGATGATCCAATAGTGATGATCCAGATCGAGTGATGATCCATATCCAACAGTGATGATGATCCAGATCCAGTGAGGATCCAGATCCAGTGATGATGATCCAGATCCAGTGATGGTGATCTAGATCCAGTGATGGTGATCCAGATCCAGTGATGATCTAGATCCAGTGATGATGATCTAGATCCAGTGATTATCTAGATCCAGTGATGATGATCCAGATTGAGTGATGATGATCCAGATCTAGTGATGATCTAGATCCAGTGATGATGATCCAGATCGAGTGATGATCCAAATCCAGATGAAGATGACTTGAAGATGAATATGAAGAGAACTCAATGATGATCCAGATGATACAGAGAAGAAGACTTGTGTTGATAAATTGTGTCAAGAGAATACCTTCCTAGTTAAGAGGGAGTGTTGATGTAATTGTAACTTCATAATATATTCATCCATATATCTTATGTATTGTACCCCGGTGTTTATTCTAGGATGTGTCTATAATGTATTTGAGTCATGTCATACCCCGATGTTTATTCCGGGAAGTTTCTATAATGTAAACAAGTCATGTCAAGTCATTGTGGGTAACCCTCCTATTGGTTAAGGGTTAAATTTCCCTCAGTTGTGGGGCCCTAGGGTTATTAGACTATCCTATAGAAGTCGACCCTAGGTGATTCATTGTATATCAGGGCAATATTCCCCACCATTGTGTTAAGGATAAACCTTCTTGTTGGTCGGAGGAGGAAAAGTCCCCACAAGTTATGGGGCACTAGGGTTATTAGACACTCCTAGAGATGTCGACTCTAGTAAGTAATTGTTAAGTGAGGCCGACATGTTGGAGTGGGTTTCAAGTGAACGAAAAAATATAAATAGAGAGTGAGTCTCTCTATTTAACACACACACACTCACTCATTGGGGCGCATGAGTGAGAGGAGAAGTTGCTGGGACAAGAGAGAGACTACTGTTGTCAAGAGATCATCTTTATGTTTTCGGGTTTTACTTTTGGTGTTGATTCTATCTCTGAGGAAGTTGCGGCATTTTCTCCTTTATGGTTTCCCAGAGGAAAATTCTTTCTGTCTCCTGTCTCTTGTGTTTTATGCTGTGCATGTTATTCTCTCAGTTAAAGATCCTAAGATCATAATGCTAGCTTGAATGATAAAAATATAACATTTTCTCTCTCAACAATCAGCAAACAAGACAAGCGTGCTATATAATTGTGTTAGACCTACTCTAGCATATATAATCAATAACTTATAAGAATTTAAAAGCATCCATGGATTCAATATTCATTTAAATACACATTATTGGATAGGAAAATATATTTCTATTAATATAAATCAGAGATTACAAGAATGACAACCTCTGTTGGCACGTCTGCGAACCGGAGAAACTGAGTCCTCCACCTGGGCCTCCACCACTTCAATACTCCATCTCTTGATAGCAAGCTCACAAGTAAAGGAAATATTGGGAAGAACACAAAGTGCTCCAAGGGACAAAGGGATGTAGACTCAAGTATAAGCTCCAGCAAAAATGGACTATAGTTTTCTTGCTCTTCAATTCCTCTTCCTTCAATGTATCCAAAGGGTTCCATAAATAGTGCCTCAATGGGGTAATGGAAGGTCGAATCTGAGCGATATCAAGGCATATGGAAGGCTAAGAGACAAGTGACTCGGCTCCACATCAATGAAAAATCCAAAACTATTTGTCCTTTTGCACACATCCCAATGTACACGGGTTTAAGGGTCATATCCGCGTATATACACAAGAATAGGTTTAAAATTCGTGTATGGAAAATAATGCATGTTTTTAGGGATGATCTTGGAAACATCAAAGGTACAAAAATGGTCCATGGGGTCCAAAGAGTCTACAAAGGGACAGGGAAGGCCATAAATGTGTGATCCACCATGTGTGGTAAAATCAGTTGTAATAGATGCCCCCTAATGTGCGAGGTCAGAGGGGTGATACGATGACCGAAATACATTATAAGTCCATCCCAGAAGTGGAGTGATGAAGAACTAGGTGGAAGAACTAGCCATCCAATAGTGTAATATAATAATCAAACTCTGCACATGACTACAAGTACATACAGTAGTCCCGAATACATAAGAGTACAATGGCCATGAATAGGCATGATACAAAATATGACATGTGTGGTCATCGCCAAGTACAATATATATAGATCAGAATCTCCATGATGAATATATACAAAGGATCATGATCTCCATGAAAGATGAAGATATACAATGGATCAAGATCTCCATAATGGCTGAAGATATCTGACATACACTGGAATCAAGTCACGAGAGTTGAAATCTCATGAACACTGGCACGATCAAGGAGGTAGCATATATGAAATGCCACCAATATGGAAGGTCTTCTACATAATCTGCTACGAGTACATGTCCTACTATGTGAATAGAGGTGTCGAGGTCGAACATAGTAGTCCATCGTCTGATTATCGGTCATTGATGTATATCGTTAACTGACACAAGATCACCCATCGATAATGAAAATGGGAATCAAGGTACTAGGGTGCAAACTAACAAGTGTGAATAAATGTTTTGAGGTCGAACACTTGAAAGAATCCATTGATCAGGGGACATTGATGTATTCCCAAAACTGTCAATGGCGATAGAACCTGCCACTGATGATTGCAAGTCTCAAAGCACTCAAAATGACTCTAGACTCCTATCCCAGAATAAATGATCTGAATTCGATGGGATCAAATCCGTTGGAAGGAGGGAATTAAGGCATCCCCCATCATCCAACACGAGGTACTCAGCAAAGTTGTATAATGTGGAAGAACTCGATCATAATGTGCACGAACCAGTATCAGGAATGGTTGACATGCAAAGTCAAGAGAACTAAGGAATGGCCAACTCAGGTTTCAATTTCCTTTGAAAAAGAGCATAAATGCGAATGGTGACTGAATGTAGGCAGCATAGACTCAATATACAAAACTAGGACATCTCTGCAACACAGGAGGCATTGACAAAGGCTCCATAGGGATTGGAATCTTAACCAGTCGATGGAGATAAAATCAGAGGAACGAGTACAGCTCCTAAATTCAAACTATTAACCCAACCAATGGATGTGATATACAATTCTCTATTTGAAGGTGACACGACTCGACTACTACCAAAGATAACATCTTTTCCTATCCGGATTTTTGGATTTTGATTTTTTTTTTTGGACTTTTTCAAATATTTTGAAATTCTTGAAAAAGAATAAAAGTGCTTTATAGTTATAGACTAGGAGGAGACGAGTGTCAAGGGGAAAGAAAACTAGTTCCAAGCAGTAGAACATACCTATGCTCAATGCGAGGACACATGTGTAGGATAACGACACTCGGGGGACAGTCCCCTCCCGGTAAAAAATGGGGAATCAAGCTGCAAAAGATATGTAAAATGGCTCTGCTTAGCTAGACATGAGACAAGCTCGGGCTATATGGCTAATAATAAAAGTCAGGGAAGCCAGTATAAGGCTCAATAAAGCAAGCAAAACTCATGATAATGCAATTACAACTTGACAATATGGAGTCCTGGGGAAAATTCCAGCAAAAAGATCAAGAGGAGTATGAGGCTCTTGCCCAAAGTCATGGTGATACTATACAAAGGACTCCCACACCCTAAAGGAAAAATGTAGGCATGCGAACCAAATGAAAAACAGGAGCTAACTAGGGAACCCATGTATGGTCAAGCTCTACCATTCACATCATGTCACTTCTAAAAGCAATAAGAAGGTTCCTTGACAAGATAGAATGGGTTCATACCTAAGGTTATAATGAAATGGTCATAAGGTCATGCAAAGTGCAAATGGATGTCAAGCCTAACCTATATGCCAGTTTAGACATAATACCTGAAACGACACAAACGGGTCAAAACCACAGTCAAACCGTCCTCAAAATGGACTCCTACATCAAATTAGTCCAAAACGGTCCAAAATGCTTAGAAACGGTCCAAAACTATAGAAAGTGGGTAAAAAATTTCAAAAATTTCAAAAAAAAATTATATATAGTAAAAAATTCAAACATTTCGTATCATTTGAAATTTTTACCCATTTGAACTCAAAACTTCCAACACAAATTCCGGGAGCATCGTCTGGCGAAATTCGACACCGTTTATTCCAGGTAACTCCTCATGTCCTCCTCTTCCCATTTCATGCAATTTTTTTAAGTTTCCATGGTCAATTTCATTTTCTAGGCCAATCTAAAGTAGGCGTTTTGGCCCACGTGGATATCAAGGTTTTTTCCGTGTATAGGGCTGGCCATACATGGAAATACCTCCCAAAACCGCGTACATACGTGGCTGTTTTGCAAACTCATGTATGTGGCTGCGAATGAGGATTTCTAAGGCAAACAATGATAAAAAAATCATGTTTTATGTGCAGGATGGTTCTAGAATGGAGGGAGAGGGAACATGGTGATGTAGAAGAGGCTGTACAAGGTGACTTAATTGCCCAACAAGCTCTATGTGCATGCGGTTTGTATAAGTTTTGGTGTCTTGGTAGCCTAAGGGCCAAATCAAGACTCCTGCAAATGCTAGTGGATTACTGGTATCCCGACTCTGAGTCTTTTCACATTGACGGGATGTTGCTCAGTATAGAGATTGAGCACATATACTTTATCACTAGATTATCCTGATGAGGAGAGGTGGTAAATCTATGATCTCGCGGGCCAATAGGTGGCCTGACTATTGATGAGTACGTTGTGGTGTACTGCTTTTCAGACACGGAAAAGGTTGGGAGTCAAATCCTGATAAACTCGATCCAGGTGCTGGGACTGAAGGCCATACTATTGGCACTTGGCAGGATAGTTGGACTAGCTTAACTCCACCAGGCATCGCAACCATTGATTTTTTATGAAGTGGAGTGTATGAGACCCACAGTGTATGACTGGAGCACTGTGTTGTTGAGTAACATGAAGCAGCAGCTCAGTGATTGCAAGATGGGTAGGGTGAGAAACTTCAGTTTCGACAGCATACTATGCACATTATTCTTTGAGCGTGTATCAGGGCTAAGCCCTAGAGTGCACATTCCTCCACACGGAGTTTGAGATCCATCCCAATGACGTTGGGAAAATGTTATGTGCAGACTGGGCAGAGGTAGGGTGGCTAACCCATACCCAACGAACTTCTTTCCATGGTGGTGGCAGCAGATCATTGCCATCGATGACTACCCCTATGCAGGCATAGATTTCTGGGGAGATCCGGACATGCCCCTACCACCAAGTGGCATATGGTGACATAAGTAACGAATCCCAAACCCTCATTTTAAGTTTTTTGAATTATTAATTTTTTTGTGTTTTTTGATATATTAACTCAAAAGACATGTTTTGGTGTGACGACACATAGTGACAATCTGTCATGTGTATGCAGATGATGGACCGCGGCGACCTGATAGTTTCCCTCATCATAGATGGAGGGGAAGAGGAGACGACATCATGGGTGTGGACGCGGAGCGGAATCTCCAAAGCATCCACACAAACTTTGTACGCTTGACACACGGGGTACCCATGGCACAAGTTGAGGACTTGCCTAAGTCCATGCAGCGCTAGGTGGTTGGTGTACCACGAGCATGGGTTCGATTATTTCGGTGGCTAGCTAGAGTCGTGGTGTGCTACCATGATCAGAACCCTCCTCCTCCTCCTCAGGCTTAGAGACCTCAGAGTATTTCTTTTTGTACTATCGTGTATTATATTTTGGTGGCTTGGAAGCCCCAATTTTGTATTATGACACTTATGTATTATGACGTCACATTTTGGATGTATAATGAAATTTTTTTATGATGATCGATTTTATTTATTTACATGTGTGTAAAAATGTATGTTTGTGATATGCTTATGGTCTATGAAACAAATGCCAATCTAACACATAGTTAGCATATGAGTCAACAACTTAATTAAAAATTCTTGAAACATGTATGTATGTTATGCTCTCAAATTGTCATTCTAGCAATCTCACACGTAAGAATCTTCGTAATAGTGTCGGATCCCTAATACGATACAAGCCATTAAGCTGTGAAACCACTAACTCTGAATCAAGACGTACCTCAAGAGAGAGAACACCATGTGAAATGGCATCCCACAATAACTCGATAACGGCACTATATTCAGCAACATTGTTCGAAGAAGGCCGTAAACATACACCTCCTGAAGACAATACTTGACCCATAGGATTATAAATTACCCAAGCAGTCGAAGCTAAGTTTTGAGTGTGACGGCTTGCACCATCAATGAATCATATGTAAGCAAAAGACTCCATCGACATCTGCCATAAGAAACGAAAGATTATCAACAAACCCGATCACCATAAGAAAACCTAACTATGCAATTCAAAAACTGTACAATAATATACAACAATTAGCCCTGGATGAAGATCATGCATAGTATTTTTTAAGATAGATCCCATTTCTAGGCTCCGCCAAGGCTGTCCCTTCATAATCCACCAGCTCATAGGTGCCCTTCTCTAACACACGTTTAACTACGTAAGGACCATGCCACATGGGATTAAACTTCCCTGCCCCCAAGGGTTCTTTAGCTTGATCCCACAAAAGGACCAAATCACCTTCACTAAACTTCCTCGGATGAACAGACTTATCATATTGGACCTTAACGCAATGCTTATTTACCTCTAGAGCCACTAAAGCATCTTGGCGCTACTCATCAAGCTGCTCTAAGTGGACCAAATGTTCCTCTGATGCGGAAGTGTCTGGTAAAAGCTCTATAGCTAGCTTCAATGAAGGGACTTCGCATTCAATTGGTAGGATAGACTCCACCCCATGTACGAGCTGATATAGAGAGAAACGAGTGGCAGTCTTAACCGCAGTTCTATAGGCCCACAAAGCAGGATATAACATGATATGCCAATTTGTCTTGCTTTGTGCGATGGTTCATTGGAGAATAGACTTAAGTGATTTATCCACTACTTCAACCTGTCCATTCGTTTGAGGGTAATAATAAGAGGAGTGCTCCTACTTATACCCTAACTTTGAAGCCAAATCTTCCATCATTTTATTCTGAAAGTGCCTATTATGGTCAATGACAAGCTCTTTCGAAATGCTGAACCGAGTAATAATTTGGTTGAAAACGAAATGCGCAGCTATCTCACCGTTGGATTTAATCGTGGGCATAGCCTCTACCCATTTTGTGAAATAATCGATAGCCACTATAATGTGATGATGCCCCCCAGTCAAAGCTGGATTGCAATCCATGAAGTCAAGCCCCCACTTGGTTAAGGGACCGGAAATGATAATAGGATGTAATAGGGCAGGATACGAGCGCATATTGTGTGCAAACATTTGGCAAGGGTGACACTTCTTGACTGCATCGACACAATCTTTGAAGATCGACGGCCAAAAATATCCCGCTCTCAAGATTTTTTGGGCTGTAGAAATCCCAGATAAATGACCACCACACACCCCTCCATAGAAATCATTGAGCACAACCTCAGCCTCATCATGGGTTAAACTACGTCGCAAAATGGAATCTACCCCATGGCGGTACAAAGTGTTATCCACTATAAGGTAGTTCTTAGCTACAAGATGTAATCGTCGTCGCTCATCCCGTGAAAGGTGAGTAGGGACCTTCAACGTTTGCAAATATACAATGATATCCCCATACCATGGGTCCAAAGTTGAGATAAGGAAAATATGCTCATCGACAAACGTATCCTCATAAACCTCCCCCTCCTCCACACTTGGAAAATCAGATATGAGCTCCGTAAACATCAATGATTTCTTTGATTTCGCCGAAAAGAATTCGAGATCGAACTCTTGCAAAATAACAATACACTTATTGTATTTTCCCCTGATCATCCTTCTAGTGAGGACGAACTGAAATGGATTGACATGAGCTACCACCAAGGTCTAGCGAAGGACAATGTAATGTCTCAATATTTGAATCGCATGAACGGTGGCCAAAGCAAGTTTCTCCACATGGGAGTAACGTATTTCTGCATCAACAAGGTTTCGGCTCAAATAATATATGACTGCTTGTGGAGCTCCTCATCCTCCTAAACCAAAACCATACCAACCGTCTCCAAGGACGAAGCCACATAAATAAAAAAATCATGGCTATAGTCGGGTGGACTAAGCACGGGGGGCGATGCTAAGGCTCACTTAAGAGCATCAAAGGACTCCTAGGCTCACTCATCCCAATAGAAAGTAGTGTCCTTATTTAAAAGACGAATAAATCCTTTAGTCAAATTGATAAAATTAACCACGAATCTCCACAAGAAATTTGCCATGCCTTGCAAACACTGAAGATGTCTAGTATTATGTGGGGGAGACAATTGAAGTATTGCCTCAACCTTTAAGGGAACGAATCTTATACCCTCCTTGGATACAACGAACCCTAGCAAGCAACCAACAGTTACACAAAAGATGCACTTATGAGGATTTAACCTAACCTGGTAATGGCAACATGTCTCGAACAATAATCTCAAATGGTATGGATGACGCACTCTCAAACAAGAATGAGCAGCAAGATCATCCAAATACACTTCGATAATCATTTTGAGATCATGAAAAATTAAGGTCATAGCCCACTAAAATGTAGCTCTGACATTTTTAAGACGGAAAGGCATCTTCTGATATGCAAAAGTACCCCAAGGACAAAGAAATGCAGTTTTATGTTGATCCTTGGGTTTGATCTGAATCTGATTATATCTGGAAAAACTATCCATGAAGGATAATACCTCGCTTCCCTCACACTCATCCAAAATATGATCAATAAATGGTGTGGGAAAATTATCCTTAGGACAAAAATGATTTAAATCACATAAATCAGTGCATATACGGATCGCTCCCTACTTCTTATCAACCGGAATGGGATTTGAAACCCACTCTGTTAAGGGAACGGGATAGATAAAACCGGATTTTAACAGCTTCTCTATCTCAGCCTTAATAGCGGGCGCTTTTCTAGGATTCACCACACGCAAACATTGTCGAACCGGCTTCACATCAGATAGGTCTTAATCTCATGTTCAACAATATGAGGGTCAATACCTAGAATTTCTTCATATGACCAAGAAAATATGTCACGAAACTCTTTAAATAGCTCAGTATACTCCTTGATCTCATCAGGGGAACAATCCGCCCTAATCTAGATGTTCTCAACTTTGCCAGGATCGTGAGAAATATTGATAGGAATAGTAGGTGATAAATTTCCCATGTTCCCATCGGCCATTTGACCAGGAGAGCTCAATGGAATCATGGGACTACCAATCTTCTTGCTAAGAATCTCCCTAAAGTCCTCATGCTCCATACGGTCCAGCTCGAGAAGAAAATATGATCGATGATGTAACTCTTCCCAAGGTGGCTCAACCCTAGACATGGCCTCAATAATGGCTTCATCTGATGGAAAAACATCATCGAGGCAATCATGTGCATGAGAGGACTCAACTTCCCATGCAGGTAGCACATACGGATCTTCCTCCTCCATCCGTGAAGAGGAAGGACTAGGCTCTGCAACATAATCAAGATTCACCTAATATGCTATCATCATTGCAGGAAACGGCACATCCGTTTCGATAGGTCCATTCAAAGGACTCGGTGAAGGAAGAATCCAAGGATATTCCATATGGGTAGTGCAAAAAGACATCAAATTCAACAAGGACAAAGCCCCACCAAAACTAGATCCAATCATAAGAACAGGCACAGGATAGCTAAAGGTTCTCATAAGAGATGGATACATACCCACACCCACACTCCCAGTTTTCGGCTGAGAATGATCGATAATCAAGATAGAATCTCTCGATGATGCACTAACACTCGGATTACGGAAATATGTCTGATCAATCATAACGATCTTCCCATTAAATGGAAAGCATACTACTCAAAAGAGAGAAGAGGCTATGACTTGCATACTATACATCCAATTCTGGCCCAGCAAAAGATTGTAGTCAAGGGGTGCATCAACCACCTCGACCTCGATTGTGACGGTCTTCCCTCCCAATTGGACCTTAAGAGAAGGAAGGATCATGTGTGGCCGAAATGATATACCATCAAAGGAAGTCAACATAGTAGCAGATTGAACAACTCGGGAGAACCCAAACCCTTCCAACATGACAAAGACATCATGGAAGCATCAACACCTACATCAATCACAGTGTGTTTGATGGTCATATTAAGACATTCTACATGAATCAAAAGAGACACGTAGTAAGGCAAGCGAGGATGTAGTCCCATGGTTTCAAATTTGATAATGGAATAAGATTTATCATCATTAACCCCAAGAGCAGAAATCAAGGCTTTCCTTTACGGCAGACAACTCTGAAGTACTTCAAGCGTGGACATCATACAAGGATTTTGGCCGAAATCCTCGACAACGGAATAGTTCTGGGCGGCTCGGGCATTAGTATTTTTGCCTCGAACGCTTTAGGACTCCCATAGGAATGCAAGGTGAAACTTTAGGTTTATCCATAGGGTTTTCGATATGCAAAGGGATCTCAGGTGGAGCAGGTTCTTTTCCAAGGTCCGGTTGTGACGAACCATAATCCTTCACATGAGTCACAACCTTAGTAGCACGCACCATATTGTTGCAACCATGACCAGTATTGGCTTTCGGTGGATTTTGATCTCCACCCGATGCCCAATGAGGATCAATGGTCCTCGAGTTCATATTTTGATTATGGGGTAAAGGATTAGTTAGCACAGCTGGGCCCTGTGCTATGAATCTTGAGGCATATTCCATATGAGGGTACAAGTGAGTGAGGTGGTCCTCCTTACACAACTTGCAAGGGAACTTTACCTTACGTTTAGACTACTTGTCCCCCCAGCATTACGAGCATTCTTGTCATTAAAATTAGCATTTTCGTTCTTGTTCCCACCCTTATGATTATTTTTACCCTTTTTCTTATTCCTTTCGGGCTGCTGGTTTCCCTTCTGGTCCGACGATTGCACGAAAAATACACTCGCCATTTGGGTGGGTTGAGATGAATCCGTGGCTTGTCCCAAAGCGAATTGATTAATAGACAATTGGTTCACTTGTTTCACAACCGAATCCGCAGGTTTGGCACTTGTACAACCCACAATGCCATCAGCATGTGGTCCAGGCTTGATCTTGGGATCGAAACTAGATCATGGAGCATTATGTATAATCCCATACAAAACTCTGGATTGAGTGTTGATCAAATCCAACTCTTGTGCCCTAAAGATTGCTTGTTCCTCGTTTTGGACTCTGGATGTAGAAACATCCTTCGCAATGTAAGGTAACAATGACTTGAGGAACCACTCAAGGAGAAATTCTAGTGGTATAAAGGCTTTAATCAATCGCTTCCGTCTACGCCACTCTTGAATATGAACTGAGGTATGTGTGGCTTTGTCTTGTCGAAATGTCGACAAGAGTTTTGTACCAACGTTGTAATGCGCGGGTAGCTGAAAGTGATTGAGGAAAGTCATGTCAAGGTCATCGAATAAAACGAACGCCCCCCTTAGTAACTCTATATACCATTTCGTTGCAGGCCCGGTGAGGGTGCGTTGAAATAGCCTTAAATGGATTGAATCATCATGTAAGGAATTGGAAGAGCACCAAAGGTGAAAATTAGTGACATGCTCACTAGGATCTTCTCCAGCTTTGCCCTTGAATTTGGGAATTTTCAAAGGAATCTTGTTAGGGACGGTCGGCCAAGCTAGGTCATGAGATACCGGATCATTCATAAGTCTCGATAAGTCAGGTAAGTTCAAGGTTGCAAGGAAAGGGAGCCTAGGTTGATCCGGTCTATGCCACGCTCCCTGGTAGTTTTGGTTCATGTAAGGCTGATTGCTATAAATACCATGGCCTTGGCCATAATATCCTCCTCCCATTTGACCTGTATAGGGATGCATGGAAGCATTATGATGTGGTGTACCTTGACTATGCGGTGCTACAAAGCCATAATTGGAAGAGTAAGCAAGTGTTGATACCTGTGCCCATAGGGTTGATAGTTTTGTCCATACTGCGGTCCATAAGAGTGTCCATGAGAAGCTCCATAAGGTGTCCCATGGGATGTCCCATGAGAAGCTCCATAGTTAGGGATATGGGGAACTCCTTGCGATGGACCATTAGATGATCCAGAAACAGGAATATGACCTCTCGGGACAACGAGAGGTACTTGACTCTGAGATACTACCGTGCGAGCAGTCGCGGTACGAATGTGGCTAGTAGCGATATTCCGGCCCGAAGGACCACGTGAATGAGGGGGAGGAAGGGTTGTCAAAAATGCATTCGAAGGAGTAGGGTTCGAGGATGAAGGGACATGTGAATGGATGTAAGTGGTGTTCCCTATGATCACTCGTCTCGGTTCTGGTATCCGCATATGACTACTAACACTAGGTCTAGGACGGACATGTGAGGTAGCTTCCACCATCGGGATGGAAGGTGCAATGTGACTAGTGCTCCCAAATATCTCTGCATGGAAAGGAATAGGAGTGCCCCCAGGCGTAGTGCTAGGTTCAATTTCTAACTCAGCATGATGTACCGGATCAGGTGCAGGGATATCAAGCATGCCATAATGAACATGACTAGTGCTTGTGGGTTCATGATGAGTCTCGTCGCCTGGAAACCAATACCAGTGACCTGTGAATGAGGGATCATAACTAGAATGTGAAGGTATTTCTGGTGAAGGATCATATATATGAGTAGAATATACATCCCCAACCTCGTGAGGTGGAGAAGACATCTCAAGAATCTCATCCTCGTGATCTCCAATCGTGTGTGAATCAAAGTGAGAAGTAGTCCACCCAGACTATCTGTTTCTCTCTCCCAAAGGAGGAGGAGACTTGGAAGGAAAAATTCCTGCTAAACAATGAGAACGACGAAGTGCTGCGCCCGAATCCACAATGACTCAAAAATGAAAAAGACTCGATCTAATTATGCAACCCCTTGGCAAACTAGCATGCACAAAGCATACACCTATAAAATGTAAAGCCAAATCACAAGCAAACAAGGGTAGGATCTGTGAGCTCTTGAATGAAGCAGGTATGTCTTGCCTAGGAGAGGCTTGAGACTCCCATACACAACAAGCGGAGGTTCGTAACCAATTATAGTGGCCCTCAGCTTCAACACATATAGCGACTGTGCTGTTCGACCCCTACCTGGCCAGGACACCTGCAAAATAACCTCTGCGAAGTACCCCCTCGATAACCTAGATAAGGAAACTAAGGTCACCTCAATATAATCAATGCTCAGGCGGACAGTCACAGGCGAGATTGACCGTATGGGTAGGGTAGCAAAGTCTGAAACTCTCGAAACATCCCCCCAGATACGAATACAATCCTGGAAATATCTCCGTTGCTACTCAATTATGACTAGGGGCCATCCCAATCAATAATCGCTCACACTGGCTCATGCTTAACTCCCTTGTAAGAGGAGGATCCTGAGAAACATTAATTATATAAAGAAATTTCACACTCTCACCTGGACAGACACATAAATGTTTCATTTAGTGGTCTTGGAAAATTTACTCACAATGAACTATTCTAAGACCCTAAAACCTAATCTTGTTGGTGCACCCTATAAAAGAAAAGAGTGTAATTCATTTTATTATGCATTGATTTTAATTGGCTTGTTACTCAAAAGGGCAAATGGTCGTGTAACTAATGATGTTATGACACAACAAGAAGTAAAATGCACACCTAACAATCAATGCAAATGCACTGTGTCAAATGAAAAATGGGGTATGCTACTACGTGAAGTGCAAAATTTTCCTTCAAATGAATATGCAATCATTCCTATATGAAAATCTGACTAATATTCTCCAAGTAAACCTAATGCAAGTACCATGCAAAATGCAAAATGCAACAATGCATAATGATGCAAAAAGCAAATGTTTTTGTATTTTTTGAATTAAAATGAGATAAAAAGCAAAAGTATGACTCTACAACCCCCAGACTCTGCAAGCACTACCAGACAACACCCAGGCAAAGCACTAAGGTAAAAGAGATCTAATGCACTGATCCCAAAACAAAAAATAGAAAATGAAATGACAAGAACATTTTCAAAAATTCAAACTAAAAAGCATCTCTGGTAAAAAACAGAGGTGTATACAGACTCCAGAAGCATCCAAGAAGACTCAACAATCGTCCAAACTCACCCAACAACACTTAATCTTCCCCCAAAAGGAAAAACGGATGGCATACGCGATTGTGTACAGAAAACCCGCGTATATACGTGGATATTCCAGTAAAAACCGCGTGTACACGCGACTGTGAAGACAAAACTCACGTACAGGAAGAAAAAGAGATAAAAACGAAGGTAAACAGACAATCTGAGACAAAATTTACTCCTACCAGACACTACTAGGCAAACATGCCCCCAGAGCCGACTCAGAAACAGAGAAATCAGAGCAATTCAAGAACATTGAATGCCGATAAAACCCCCAAAGGAAATGACTAGGAACTCCCTAGTATGGTCTCCAATTCTGTTACGGAGAAAACTTCCTATGGCTTGGGGTACCACAACAGACAGAGTAACCATAGAAATCAATCCCTTCCCAATATGCAAGAGAAATAAACATCTAACACTAAAGGATCTCGAAACATACCTTATTCTGGATGGTTGATGTAGATCCCCGTTGAGCTTTTCCAATCTCGCTTGTGTTAGCAATTTGCTCTCTCAACAATCAGCAAACAAGACAAGCATGCTATATAATTGTGTTAGACCTACTCTAGCATATATAATCAATAACTTATAAGCATTTAAAAGCATCTGTGGATTCAATATTCATTTAAATACACATTATTGGATAGGAAAAGATATTTCTATTAATATAAATCAGAGATTACAAGAATGACAACTTCTGTCGGCACGTCTGCGAACCGAAGAAATTGAGTCCTCCACCTGGGCCTCCACCACTTCAATCCTCCATCTCTCGACAGCAAGCTCACAAGCAAAGGCAAGCTTGGGAAGAACACAAAGTGCTCCAAGGGACAAAGGGATGCAGGCTCAAGTATAAGCTCCGACAACAATGGACTATAGTTTTCTTGCTCTTCAATTTCTCTTCCTTCAATGTATCCCAAGGGTTCCTTATATAGTGCCTCAATGGGGTAATGGAAGGTCAAATCCGAGCGATCTCAAGGCATATGGAAGGCCAAGAGACAAGTGACTCAGCTCCACATCAAGGAAAACTCCAAAACTATTTGGCCTTTTGCACACATCTCGATGTACATGGGTTTAAGGGTCATAACCGTGTATATACGCAAGAATAGGTTTAAAAGTCGTGTATGGAAAATAATACATGTTTTTAGGGATGATCTTGGAAACATCAAAGGTACAAAAATGGTCCATGGGGTCCAAAGAGTCTACAGAGGGATAGGGAAGGCCATAAATGTGTGATCCACCATGTGTGGTAAAATCAGTTGTAACACCCATGACTGGATAATTCGATTTTATCAAAATTAGCTCCAAATTCTCTTAATTGACTCTTATATACTCAAATGACCCTCTTGCATAGGTTGACTCAAATCTTACCTACTCGAGTCAAATTTTCCCATATTTACTCCAATGCATTCAATTAAACTCTAATTTAATCAAAATACTCGACTTAACTGGAATTGACTCCAATTCCTAGGTTTGACCACTTAATTAATTAAAGGTAAACCTTAATTACCTAACTGACAGTTGGTTACACTAGTCCTGCTAGTGTAACTAAACCTAGGACTCAAACTAACTGATAGTCATTTAAATTAATTAAATTAACTCAAAATTAATTTCCCTTAACTCAATTAAACTTAGTTTAACTGAAATTAACTAGCATTAACTCAATATTAACTGAAATTAACTAACAATGACTCCAAATTAACTGAAATTAACTAACAATAAATCAACTTAACTGAAAGTAACTGACAATGACTCAAAATTAGGTGCATGCCTTGACCATAATTAGTCACTTAGGCGCATATCTAATGTCTGAAGTGGATGTGGGCCCCACCAACAGCTAGATGAGGAATATTCTCACCTAGGGGGTGCAGATACTGCATGACAGACATGAATTATGGGTTTTAGGACCCCCATAGTCCAAAATTAATAAAATTAGGTGGGAAAGAGTATTGTTAGGGGGGAGCTACAACTCCTAACCCAACCCCTTCTCATATGACATTCCACAACCCCCCAACAACATTATTCTCATGATGTGCCATTAATAATAATAATAATACAAATATTAATACTAATTATTGCAATTAAAATAAAATCCATCATCAGGTGTCCATGGTCCTGGCACCTAGTGGCAACTCAACAAAGAAAAATAATCAAATAAACCAATGTTTGGATGTTTGGGGCCTACTATCAAGGTATTACACATGAGGTGGCCCTGAAGCATCTCATAATGAATGGTAGAGACAAAGCTCTATGTTGACAGAAATAATCATGTTTATAATAAGAGTTGTCTATAGATGCATCATATTTTCGTAAGACAATGTGGTTGAGTTTTTTACTCCCATTATTTTTTTTGTATACTCTTGAACAAAGGAACTAATTTCATAGTTTAGAGAGCTAATATAAATTGTACTTTAAATGCATCTTATTCCTATAAGATAATTTGGTTGATATTTTAACTCCCATTATTTTCGGTACACTTTTTAATTGAAAAACTAATTTTAAAGTCCAAAGAGCTCATATAAGTTGTAAATTCTCCATTTTTATGTAAATAAAGCTACTAGCTTGTTCTTTATATATATAGACACGCTATTGTTAAGCTTGATCTTTATATATATAAACACACTATTGTTAAGCTTGAGCATATTAAATAGTTATAAGATTTATAAAAAAATAAAGCTTAATCTTGATTGTATAGATTACAATTTTTGAAATGATCAATCCATTTGTTTAAAACAAATTCAGAAATTAAGTGCAAATTAGTTTTAGCCTTTGATACATTTTTTAAATTAAATTGAAAAAATAGGTCCAAATTATTATTTTTAAACAAATTAAAAAAATAAGTGCAAATTAGTTTTAGCCTTGGCCACATATTTTAAAGTGCATGTTACGTGGCTTCCATAATTAAGAATATATTGCTTTTGTCAAAATACTGTTTATGTCGAGGGGAAATAAACTTCTAATATGGGACATCTCCTTGTTTTGGTGTTTTTAATTTTGTTGCCCATTTTACCTAGTGTTCCTTTTTCGGTTGTGCCTAACCAAAGGGGTTAAATCTTGATGAGCTCTTGCACTGGCTTGACTACAATTGTGGTCTAATTCCTTAACCAATGTTAATTGCGATAAGAATTTTTTTCCAATTTCCAAAGAGGAGTAAACGAGAAGATTGTTCCTATGTTTGCATATGACATGTGAGGTGTATTTATCATTGTATTTGTTGTGTCTACTAAGATACCTATGAATATTTCTTAAGCTTAGAAACAAATTAAGCTATTCACATAAATTTAGAGAGTGTTTCCACCGCATCCTCTTAGCAAATAACCAAAATAGTATATGTAATCATATTAGTTTTGTTGAAAATGACATTTGGCTCTCTCAAAGGCTAATTTCTGATGTTATTTCTCGTATTTTGATGGCAATTGAAATGTTTGGATAATATATCATTATCGCAATTGTTTACTAGGCACGTAATTTAATATATTGATTAAGAACATAGAGAAGGGATTGAAACCGAAAAACTTTTAGTAAATGTAGAAAACAAATCCATCGGGTTGAACCAAAAGTGAGCTATATAGTGAAAGATTCGAAAGCATAAGTGTGATATATGCGAGATGCATAAATTTACATAAAAAGTGAAAATATTTTGACCACAAGAGAATGCCAAAGATGTATTCCTGTAGGATTAAAATGTTTGTATGAGAATGCCAAAGATGTATTTACGTAGGCTTGAAATGTTTGTACGAGAGAGATTTAGCTCAATAATAAAATGATCCGACTTAAAAATGAGGTTAGCTTTAGCTTAATAAAAAGAGATGACTTACAAATGAGGTTTGAGTTTTGTATTTATACACAACTCAAGTAGCATTCTCTCCTAAGAGGTTTATGGGATCACAAGTAGGGTGCATTCCTTAAGAGGGTTGTTGAGCCCAGATATTGAAGTTAACTAGGTCAACCTTAACCATAACCTAGTATTACAATAAATGACAACCTTAGTCATAAATAATGCCTAACCAAAAGCATTAATGACACCATAAAATGGGCGTGGTCACATGTGGAGTTTACACCATTCTCAATGCCACCCGTTAAGTTGAATACGAGACCACAAAGAAAAACGGTGAATACATGTGTGAAAGGGTTTATAGATACCCAATTCAATACATGGTTGACTAAGGCCAGAATAAAAATCAGAGCGGGTTTATGGATACCCAACTCTAATCCAACGGCAAGTGGGTTTATGGATACCCAAGTCAAATAGGTTGGCCATAGCTAAGATACAATCGTGAGTGGGTTTATGGGTACCCAACTCAAGATAGAGTTTTCCCTATTCACAATATCCCCCACTTAAATGGGTTGCATTGGAGAGAAGGCATTGCACCAAAATTTTCTCCTTTAATGTTGAACATGGGATACATAGCGAAGATATAATCCCCGTGAATGCCACATATCCAACACTAACATGGTTCCACAACATGGTGAAGGTAGCCTTTGGTTGAGGTATAAAACAAGGATTCATTGAAGCACATTAATTGATTGAAGGTACACAAAGTAGCATAAACTGTATCTAATTGTGAGAGTTTTGAGGGCAATACATCTAAATATGATTCACCATCCTAGTGTGGAAGGACAATATCCATTCAAATATGCTAAGAATCATTTATGAAAATAGTGGGATAGATATAACATACTTATGAATAAAGATAACATCAAAGAAGGTGAGAAAGCACTTAGATCCCCCACAAGAGTAAGTGCTCATAGGTCCAATAATGTCATTATAAACCAACTCCAGTAATTGAGAGGTGAGCATTGTATGAAAAAAAACAAAGTTGCAATGTACTTAGGGAGGATAATATGGGGTACCTACGTAGGTACCCAAGGGGATAATGAATGTAATGTGAATAGGCCCACTTGGTAGTTGGCGGGCAATAAATATGGCTACTAGGTACTTACAATAAATAATATGATAATCAGGGTACCTATTTCATAAGGGTTTCTCAAATCAATGAGAAACTTGAGGCCATTGAAGAAAATTTCGAAGAAGGAGAGATCGTGAGGAATACTTTGAATGGTCTCCCAAGATCATGGGACTCATTCATCCAAGGTATATGTACCAGAAAGAATCTAATCAAGTTCAACAAATTGTGGGAAGAATGCACCCAAGAAGAAGCTCAATTAGTGTCAAGATAGGAGAAGATGGGAGCAGACAATGATCAATCCCTAACAGCTCACACGAATAAAGATAAAATAAAGAGGGAGGATCATCCTCATATAAGGCCTAAAATATTCCAAAAGAATCATAGATTTCAAAGAAACTACTCCAATATCAGATGTCTCACATGTGATGAGAAATTTTAGTTTGCAACAGAGTGTCCTAGAAACAAAGTATCCACAAGGACAAACAAGAAGAAGAGGCATTATGCTCATACTTATGAAGACGATGAACCAACAAGAAAAAGGACAAGGGAAGACTCTTCAAGTGATGAAGAATATGTTTTGATTTCATCTCTCATAAGTACTATCGCCCATGGAAGCAATGATTGGCTTGTGGATAGTGGAGCTTCCAAGCACATTGAAGGATACAAAGAGTCTTTTATCAACCCTTCAAAGCATGTGTCACCCCATAAGGATAAACTTTGAGATAACTACTGGTATCCCATAAAAGGGAGTGGAGAAGTTTCATACATGTTGGATTCAGGAAAATCAATGAAGGTGAAAGATGTTCTCTACATACCAGGTTTGAAGAAAAATCTCCTCTTCATCTCATATTTAGATGCTAAAGTATTTTGAGTTGCATTTGTTGATGGACAAGTACTCATGTGGCAAAGAGGCAAGACAATAGATGATGCAACAATAATTGGGGAGAAAGAGGGAGGCCTGCACAAGTTAAAGGGACAACCAGGACAAGCATTGGTTCATGACTCCATGGAACCAAGTGAACTATGGAACCTAAGGCTTGCACATGTACACTACAAAGCATTACCAATTGTAAGCAAAGTAGTATCATCTCTTCCAGATATTCAAGCAAAACATGAAGGAATTTGCAAAGGATGTGTGCAATGGAAGAACATGTAGAAACCATTTCCAAGTAGTGAGATCAAGGAAAAATATATTTTGGAGATAATCTACTCATCTTTATGAGGCCCCAAGTCATCCAACTCCTTAAGCGAGTATGCATACTATGTTTCTTTTATAGAATATTATTCTCATAATAGATGGATTTTTTTTTAAAAGAAAAGATGAAGTTTTCAGTAAGTTCATGGAATTAAAAGCCTTGGTAGAAAATCATAATAAAAAGAATATCAAGATTTTATGATCATACAATGGCAGTGATTTCGCTTCATAAGAATTCAAAGACCTATGTAGAGAATATAGGATTAAGAGGGATATTAGCACTCCTTACAATCCTCAACAAAAGGTGTTGCGGAAAGAAAGAACAAAATCATAATGGAAGCAACGAAGGCAATGCTTCATGACAAAGATATTCCAATGCACTTATGGGTAGAAGCAGTAAGAACAACCGTGAATGTACAAAACAAAACACCCCACTATGTCTTGGATAACAAGACCCCAGAAGAATCTTGCTTAGGATATAAACCAGAAGTCAACCACCTCAGAATATTTGGTTTCCCTATCTACACACATGTTCCAAAAGAAAAGAGAACAAAACTAGATCCTTCAGGAAAGAAGGGCATATTCATTGGATACAATGACACATCAAATGCATACCGAATATACTTTCCAGGATTCAATAAGATCGAGACCAGATAAGATTTGGTGCTCCATATCAGACCTCCAAAGAAAGCAAGAGACCGAGACCATACTCTAGTTATGTAGCACTACTTTGTGACATAATTGATGAAGAACCTTCCAACAATGAGGCAGCAACAGAAAAAAAGGAACTGAAGTATTCCATGATCAAATAATATCAGTTGATCATGAATAATGATGTATGGGAGGTGGTACCGAGACCATAAGTAAAGTTTGTATTGTCCTCCAAATGGATATACAAGATCAAGCATGCAACAGACGGAAGCGTTGAAAATATACAAGAAAATTTTTGTAGCACATGGCTTCTCCCAGAAAGAAGGCATATATTTCGAGGATACATTTTTACTTGTAGAAAGATACAATTCCATCAGATCTGTACTTTCCTTAGCTGTAGTAATGAAATGGAAGATACACCAAAAGGACGTCAAGACATATTTCTTCAATGGTGTAGTTGAAGAGGAAGTGTGTGTGGAGCAACCACTAGGATTTGAGACACATGACAAACAGACTCATGTGTGCAAGTTAAAGAAGGCCTTGTAAGGTTTGAAGCAGCAACCTAGGACATGGTATGGAAGGATAGATAGTTTTATGATGAGATTAGTATTTACCAAGAGTAAAGAAATGTCCAAACTCTACTTTAAGTTTGAGGATGGAAAACCAGTGATACTACTACTATACGTAGATGACTTGTTCCTTACAGGTGAGGATGAGATCATTGCAAACACAAAGAGGAGACTTGTTGCAGAGTTCGAGATGAAGGACCTAGGGATGATGCACTACTTCTTAGGTCTGTAGGTGTGGCAGAATTCAAATGGGATATTCCTTGGTTAAGGGAAATATGCAGTAGATATTCTGAAGAGATTTTGAATGATGGACTGCAAGGAAATTTCCAAACCCATCGAATCACACCTGAAGCAATTGTGTGATGTTGCTTTAGAGACAGTCGATGACACGAAGTATAGACAAATGATTGGTTCATTGATGTACTTAACAAACATGAGGCCATACATATGCTTTGTTGTGAAAACATTGAGCCAATTTTTGACAGATTCAAGATGTGTTTACTTGGTTATTGCAAAGCATGTATTGAGGTAATTGAAGGGTACAATTGAGTATGGCTCAAGTATGTGACAGATAATAATATTAACTTGCATGGTTATGTTAATTTGGATTGGGAAGCCAGTTCCATAGATAGGAAGAGAACTTTAGTATATTGCTTCAATTTGGGATCCAGTATGATCTCTTGGTTTAGCAAGAAGCAGTCAAGCGTGGCACTGAGTACAACCGAGGAAGAGTACATCATAGCTTATTCAACTAGTTATGGGGTAGTGTATTGGATTCAAAACCTATTGAAATATTTTTTTGATCTCAAGTTAGAGGCGATTTGTATCTTCTGTGACATATAGAGTTGTGTGAAGTTGTCCTAAAACCCGATGTTCTATGACAATTCAAATCATATTGATATCAAGTATCACTATATATGGGATATGGTGCAGAGAGGAGCAGTGAAACTCTAGTATGTGGTGACAGACAATAACACAATTGATGTGTTGACTTAGCCTTTAGCAAGAGTGAAGTTTGTGTACTTTAGGGAGAATATTGATTTGATCTATATCGATGTTCCTCGAAATAGGGAGTGATGTGATATGTCTGAAAGATGTAGGTGCACTTGGGTTTCTCTCTACATGTCAGCAAGACGTAGTTACGTGACCTTGGGCTTCTCTCCACATGTCAAGAAGACTCAAGTGGTACAAGGATCGTAATACATCTAGGATGCTCTCCACTGGGTGGATGATGTAGATGTTCATGGGATTCTCTCTACATGTCAGGAAGAAGTAGGTGTGTGATCCTGGGCTACTTTCCACATGTCAAGAAGACGTAGGTTCATTGAGGGACATAATACATATAGGTTTCTCTCTACATGTTAGGAAGATGCAGGTGCGTGATCATGGGATTCTCTCCACGTTTCAAGAAGATGTGTATGCTCTTGGGCTAATCTCCATTGGGTGGAAGACCCAGGTTCTTCGAGGGATATGATGAAGGAACCTGGGCTGCTCTCCACATGAGATGATGAGATGATCTGGATACGACAAGATGACAGTAGGAGATGTAGGTGTCTGATCCTGGGATATACCTACTATATGGATTTCTCATATAGATGATGAAGTCCTAGATGGGATCTAGGCCTAAATCCACATCATGAAAAAGGGTTTCCTTTGTAGAAATTCATGATGATGTATAGGTTCATGAGATATCACTAGTAAATGGTAGACAAGATGAGAGTTGTTGCAATGATGATGATGATGTCCAGTGATGATGATGATGTCCAACAATGATGATGATGTCAAGAGATTGTGTCCAATAGTTGTGATGACAGTGTCAAAAGAATACCTTTACATCCAAGGTCCACTTCTAAATAACTTCTAACAAACTAGTGACCTATATCCACAAAATGTGGTCAATCGGTACAAAATTGCATAAATAATTCAAAAAATGGTTATTCTTCCATCTATCGCACTGTTGTGGTCCTTCGTGATGGCCTGTGAGCTTGCATAGCCTTCACGGTGCTGTGCAAATCACTTACCCAATACCCCTGCCAACAATGACCTTACAATAATACTGAGGTACAAACACGGTTGAACAATAACATCTGTAAATATAGAAGATCGGGCTCCACAACCACCACATGGTACAAATCATCTCATTTCAATCTAAGTAATTGCAATAAAATCTAATTCATAAACAAAATGATTTCTTACCATTTTCTTACGCATAGATCATATTTAAAACCCATGGTATAACCTTATGTATGAAAACCATATATCACCATATGGTTGTCCCTATAATAGATTTCCTTAATCATAATATATTTACAAATCAAATTACAATGGTACTAGCATAAGAAAGAACATACCCTTCTAGAGGCTGTCACTCCAACATTAGAGTTAGTACACGATAAATATACCATTTAATTTAGAAACAAATGTGCAAAATCACCCTTCATACTACATCATAATACTCACAAATCACAAATTAGAAGGTTAGAAGTACTTATCTTAGTTTATGCAACCGATGACAACATAACAATTTTCCTCTCAGACATTGATCTCTACTTGGTGTATGTTTTCTCGCTGAAAAATCCCCCCTAAGGTGAGGTTCTTAAATCTCACACTAGAATTTATCTTCTAGGGTGGAGAATAATGGATGATGTGCTTCCTTTCCTAGAATTACCCTCATCTCCTAGAAAGGAAATCAGTGGTTGGTCTTAGGATTATGCCCCTCTCCTAGAGTGCCACTTTCGACCTCCCAAGGTCAATTCTCAACTTGAGTCTCTGCTAGAGAATTCAAAACTAGAGAACAATTGGGCCTAGAAATCCATCTAGGATTATCCCTCTCTCCCTCAGGATCTAGTGCATACATGATGACATTTCCACACATCATTACCCCCCTCTCTTATTTGATAATCTCACAAACAACACTTTCAAACTGCCAGGTCAATTCTCAGCTCGAATATATATTAGAGCATTCGAAACTAGAGAGAAGTTGGGCAAGGACACTTGTTCGAGATTATCCCCCTCTCTATCAAGGTCTAGCATAACTCAGGTGATATTTCCACACAAAATTATCCTCTCTCATATTGGATAACCTCACAAACAACACTTTTGACCTCCCAGGTCAATTCTCAGCTCGAATATCTACTAGAGGATTCGAAACTAGAGAGAAACTGGGCCTAGACACCCATCTGGAATTATCCTTCTCTCCCTTAGTTTCTAGTGCATCTAGGATGATATTTCCACAAAGAATTATACCCCTCTCCTATTGGATAATCTCACAAAAGAACACGTTCGACCACTTGGGTCAAAATATAGACTCAAATCTCCACTGGAGTAATTGAAACAAAGGATAAACAACTCTCTTGATAGAACAAGTCGAATCCCTACCAAGGAATTCACATCACATGGATATTACAACCATAGACACCTTCAATATCCCTAATAGGGAGTCTAAACACATGAGAAATTGGCATCCAAGACAAATACACTGATAATTCAGATCCTCCTAGATTTGTCGACAAAATTCACAGTAAAATTGTGCAAGTATGGGGGCCAAATCTCTGTTTGGAATTAGCTATGCAATGAGATCCCTGGTCTATTCTTCTCCTATACCTGCACACAACAATGGATTACCAACCCTGGTGAAATTTGAATCCTCTTTCCTAATTCGAATTGCCTCCAAGATTCTAACTCAAAAACACTAAGGAAGGACTCCCAATCATTGGGGCTCCCTAGCAAACACTTACTAACTCATTCAATATCTTTAGTGATCAACTTGAATTCATTGAGTCTGACTCTAAAACACCGATAAAGACACTTCCCATTGTTATGGAGAAAACTTCCTATGGCTTGGGGTACCACAACAAGTAGAGTAACTGTAGAAATCAATCGCTTCCCAATATGCAATTGAAATAAACATCTAACACTAAAGGATCTAGAAACATACATTTTTCTGGATGGTTGATGTAGATCCCCGTTTATATTTTCCAATCTCGCTTGTGTTAGAAATTTGATGTTGATGTAATTGTAACTTCGGAATGTATTCATCCATATATCTTATGTATTGTACCCCGATGTTTATTCTGGGATGTGTCTATAATTTATTTGAGTCATGTCATACCCTGATGTTTATTTTGGGAAGTTTCTATAATGTAAACAAGTCATGTCAAGTCATTGTGGGTAACCCTCCTATTGGTTAAGGGTTAAAGTCCCCTCAATTGTGGGGCCCTATGGTTATTATACTATCCTAGGGAAGTCGACCCTAGGTGATTCATTGTAAGTCAGGGAAATAGTACCCACCATTGCGTTAAGGATAAACCTCCTTGTTGGTCAGAGGAGGCAAAGTCCCCACAAGTTGTGGGGAACTAGGGTTATTAGACACTCCAGGAGATGTCGGCTCTAGTAAGTAATTGTTAAGTGAGGACGACATGTTGGAGTGGGTTTCAAGTGAATGAAAGAACATAAATAGAGAGTCATTCTCTCTATTTAACACACACACACACACTCATTGGGGCGCATGAGTGAGAGGAGAATTTGTTGGGACAAGAGAGAGACTACTGCTGTCGGGAGATCATCTTTATGTTTTCAGGTTTTAATTTTGGTGCTGATTCTATCTCTGAGGAATTTTTTGGGTTTTCTCCTTTATGGTTTCCCCAAGGAAAATTCTTTGTGTCTCTTGTCTCTTGTGTTTTATTGTTGTGCATGTTATTCTCTCAGTTAAAGATCCTAAGATCATGATGCTAGCTTCAATGATAAAAATATAACATGGTATCAGAGCTAGCCTGAGAAGAAGACATTGTGCATCTACAGAAGCTAGGGCTTCTTGGTTTTTGGGTCTCTCTCCACAATCCATTAGCAAAAGTATGATAGGCTGACTCTCCATTGAAGGGCACATCTTTCTGTCGAAGTGGAATTCGATTCCGAGCATTTTCATTTTTTGCTGTGAGAAATTAGGGCTTCTTACAGAAGAGGAATTTTTTAGTGATCCTGGCATAGGATTTCTCTCCTCATCAAAATCTAATTTCAAAGACCTGGATCAATATTTTTGGTTGGGTGAAACTCCAGGAAAGTCAAACCCTAGTTTTACCTCGAGCTGGAAAAACCCTAAATACTAAAACTAATAAGTTTTGGTACATTTTATATATCTTGGGATTTTAGAAGGCTCAGGAGCAGAAAAATTGTAGAGGTCGAATATAAAATCCTAATGTACACTGTGTCCAAATTTCAGCCTGAGATTCGCTATATTCTGGGAGATATGATCCCTCCACGTTAGGGTTCTAGCCTTTTCCTGAATTCATCCCTAAACAGGACACCTGGGGAGAATTGCGATATCTTGAGCTACAAAAGTCCAAATTAAATTTCTGAAGATATTACAGAAAGGGCACAGATTGTACCTTTTTTTATATAAGTTTCAGACCCAGAATATGAAACAGTGACACGTGGAAGTCCGTACAACTTTGTTGTGTTGAACAGTCCTGTAACAGGTCACCTTGGGAAAAGGACCATAAGTACAAATTGGTGAAACCAATTATGATGAAACCTATGGTGTTGGAACATGTACATGCGATTTTACCTCAGTACGAAGTTTCAGACACATAGGAGCAGTAATTTTGGAGATACTGTAGAAACAGTAACAGGAATTTCTGCAGAAGAAATTGGAAAACTAGGGCTTCTTGTTTCGAAAGCTTCCCTCCACTGTTTTCAGAAAAGGAGTACATTGGACAGCTCAACTTGAAGAGATATATATTTCTATCCAATCAGATCTGAAAGATTCCAATTTTTGAAAATTAGGTTTTCTCTGACAAACCATAGATCAGCCAGCTCCGGAACCAGGACGGACACCTCAAATCGATAAGATCTAATATTTTGCTATTTGCATTTGAGGTTCTCATCTCAAAGTGATCTATCACATCAGCTTGATGATAAGCTTGGTGAATTTTACAACTTCCAATCATGGAAGTATTTGATCTCTCCAAAGAAAATGAATTGGACACCTACATGAGTAGAGAGGTTCCAATTCTAGAGGGAGATGAGGCTAAAAGCCTTACATAAGAAGAACTTGGTCAAGGACAAGAAGATCATTGTTGATTCAATCACGGATCACCTTATACCACAAGTGTCTTCCCTAAAGACACTGAAAGAGATGTTTGATTCCTTGACCAATATATTTGAAGGGAAGAACATAAATCAGAATATGACCTTAATAAACCAGTTGAAGAATGTGAAGATCCAGAATGCAGAGACCATATAGTCATACTTTACGAGGGTCTCTCAAATCAAAGAACAACTTGTAGTAGTTTAAGAAGAAGTGGTGATAGCCACTTTGAATGGCCTCCCAAGATCATGGGATTCATTCATTCAAGGAATGTGTGCCAGAAGGAAGTGATTACTTTCAGCAGACTCTGGGAAGAAGAAGAAGCTCGACTCATAATAAGAGAAGAGAAGATGGGAGCAACTAAAGATCAAGCTCTCACCATCCAAAGAAGATACCTCAAGCGATGAGGAATATGAAGAACTCAGCTCTTGAAGAACCTCTTATCCATCTTAGCATTTGGATAAGAAACGATGCTATTATGAATGAAGAAGTTGATGAAGCTGAAGGCTCAAGAAGGAGTCTACCCATGAAACAAATAAAGATAAGTATTCAATTATCATTTCATGATATTGTTTTGTTATGAATTTGTTTATATTCAGTTGATGTATTATGCATGATAGAATGTTTGCATTAATGACAGTATACTACTAGTATGCATGTGATGGGTAAGTAGCTCATGGTGCTATACAACTCTCCATTGCTAATTATCTAGAATGAAACCTCTTTGCTGACATATTGGATTAGTGCACAATCTCAATGTTGTCCTTGTAGAGATGGAAGGAATCTAGAAAGTTTCCATGAGATATGGATGGATGTTGTATTGGCTAAAGTAGTTGCATGATCATATATGTATGCATAAGAACTTGCCAGTATGAATATTCCTTATGAAATGTTTCTAACCGCATTTGAATTATAGGAAAGATCACATACATAATCGCCTACAAGAAAAGAAGGATGAGACTTGTTCCGAAGAACAAGTAACGATAGTTAAAGATGAAGAATAATATGATGGATGCAACGACATCATTGATGTAGAACGTTCCAGCCATGAAGAAGTAACCAAGAAGAAAGGGAAGACCAGTTCAAGAAGAATGATGTCTAGAATGCAGTATTGATACATGAAGGTAAGTTCGTAGTTCCCTCATGCAGTATATGGAAACATCGTGGGATACAAGGCAAGATTCGTAGCACAAGGCTTCTCATGAAAAGATGGCATAGACTACGAAGAGACATTTGCAGCCAGTGGGAGTTGAAACACATACATGATGAGCTTGATGAAGATCTTAACCTTTGCTACAAGGTTGAACATGAAAGTATATACACTAGATGGATACATAGAATATTAGTAGCATAGGAAGCTACTTGTCACTCTGGTACAGAATGTTTCAATGCATAGAGTACGGAAGACAGAGATGATTCACTTCAGAGGGAGTGACTACAGAATATCTTGGGGTTTGACATGGTATGACAGGATAGAAAGATTACTGATGACTCTAGGATTTACTCAGAGTAAAGTGGATTCCAGCCTTTGCTTCAAGGTTGAAGGCGGAATATCAGTGATGCTCCTGTTATATGTCGATGCACTGTTTTCTAGGCATGGAGGTGTGGCAAAATGCGGATGATATCTTCCTTAGACAAGGGAAGTATGCAGTAGATATCCTGAAGAGATTCGTGATGATGGACTGCAAGGCCATGACCATACCTATGGCATCGAACCTGAAGCTATTGAGTGATGCTTCATCAGAGATGGTTGATGCTACAATGTATCGTCAGATGATTGGGTCCTTGATGTACCTAACAAATACGAGACCAGATATTTGCTTTGCTGTGAACACATTGAGACATGTTCACCTGATGGTTTCAAATCATGCAGTAAGGTACCTGAGGGGTACAGTTGATTATGGGATCAAGTATGAGGCAAATCAGAATATTAACCTAGAAGGTTATGTTGATTCAAATTGGGCAGGCAGTGCCATCGATAGGAAGAGCTTTTCAGGGTGTTGCTTCAGTATGGGATCAGGTGTGATCTCTTGGTTTAGTAGGAAGCAATCTTGTGTGGCACTGAGTACAGCTGAAGCAGAGTGTGTCGTAGCTTGTTCAACTAGTTATCGAGCAGTATGGCTGAGGAAGCTACTGTCTGATTTATTTGATCTCCAGATGGATGCTACTTGTATACATTGCAACAACCAAAGTTGTGTGAAGTTATCGGAGAACCCAGTGTTCCATGACAAGTCGAAGCATATCGAGATCAAGTATCACTATATTAGGGATATGGTGCAGAGGGGAGCAGTGAAGCTCCAGTATGTTGTGACGGAGGAACAGATAGCTAATGTGTTGATGAAGCCATTGGCTAGGGTGAAGTTTGAGTACTTTAGGGGGAAGCTTGGTGTTCTCCAGACCAAGTTTTCCTCCAAGGGGAAATGATGAGACCTAGAGCCATTCTGACATGGTGAGAGGATTGGTTCCTTCCATGGTCAGATGTAAGGGCTGAGCCATTATGTCATGGTGAGAGGATTGGTTCCTTCCATGGTCAGATGTAAGGGCTGAGCCATTATGTCATGGTGAGAGGATTGGTTCCTTCCATGTCAGATATGAGTGCTAAGCCATTATAATATGACTATAGGATTGGTTCCTACATGATCATATATAAGGGTTGTTTCCATTCTTGGAATGGAGGTGCCTGGTCAGTTACCAGGAATACTAGGTCTAGGACTAAGGGCCTTTCTAAAACGACTGTAAGATGTAGTCTTACATGATCAGATGTGAAGAATATGGCCATTCTAATGTGATTGAGGGATTGGTTCCCACTTGATTAGATACAAGGGTTGATGTCATTCTCTGGGAGAATGGAGGCACCTGGTCAGTTACCAGGTAGCTCAGTTTGGGACTGGGGGGCATTCTGACATGACTATGGGATGTGTTCTCACATGATCAGATGTGAGTGCAGGGCCATTCTGATGAGTAGGTTAGATATAAGTGTTGGGCCATTCTGACAAGTAGGTCAGATATAAGTGCTGGGCCATTTTGACAAGTAGGTCAGATATAAGTGCTGGGCCTTTCTGACGAGTAGGTCAGATATAAGTGCTGGGACATTCTGACGAGTAGGTCAGATGTAAGGGTTAGGGCCATTCTGACATGGGAGAGGATGAGGTTCCTTCCATGGTCAGATGTAAGGGTTGGGCCATTCTGACATGGTGAGGGGATTAAGTTCCTCTCATGGTCATATGTGAGTGTTGGGCGTGCCTTTTTGACGATTCAAGGTCATATGTAAGTGTTGGATGGGCCATTTTGACTTAGGGTCATATATAAGTGCTGAGAAATACCTACATGGAGGCTAGGCTTACACCCAGCATGAAAAAGGTCTGGCTCTATAGAACTTCCTGTGACAAGAAGAATCATGAGATAGAACCCGTGGTGATGATACAAATCAAGTGATGATATAGATCTAGTGATGATGATCCAGTAGTGATGATCCAGATCGAGTGATGATCCATATCCAGCAGTGATGATGATCTAGATCGAGTGAGGATACAGATCCAGTGATGATCCAGATCTAGTGATGGTGATCCAGATCCAGTGATGATGATCCAGATCCAGTGATGATCTAGATCCAGTGATGATGATCCAGATCCAGTGATTATCTAGATCCAGTGATGATGATCCAGATCGAGTGATGATCCAAATCCATATCAAGTGATGATGATCCAGATCCAATGATGATCTAGATCCAGTGATGATGATCCAGATCGAGTGATGATCCAAATCCATATGAAGATGACTTGAAGATGAAGATGAAGAGAACTCAATGATGATCCAGATGATACAAAGAAGAAGACTTGTGTTGATAAATTATGTCAAGAGAATACCTTCCTAGTTAAGAGGGAGTGTTGATGTAATTGTAACTTCATAATGTATTCATCTGTATATCTTATGTATTGTACCCTGATGTTTATTCTGGGATGTGTCTATAATGTATTTGAGTCATATCATACCCCGATGTTTATTCTGGGAAGTTTCTATAATGTAAATAAGTCATGTCAAGTCATTGTGGGTAACCCTCCTATTGGTTAAGGGTTAGATTCCCCTCAGTTGTGGGACCCTAGGGTTATTAGACTATCCTAGAGAATTCGACCCTAGGTTAGTCATTGTAATTCAGGGCAATATCCCCCACCATTGTGTTAAGGATATACCTCCTTGTTGATAGGAGGAGGAAAAGTCCCCACAAGTTGTGGGGTACTAGGGTTATTAGACACTCCTAGAGATGTCGACTCTAGTAAGTAATTGTTAAGTGAGGCCGACATGTTGGAGTGGGTTTCAAGTGAACGAAAGAATATAAATAGAGAGTGAGTCTCTCTATTTAACACGCACACACTCACTCATTGGGGCGCATGAGTGAGAGGAGAAGTTGTTGGGACAAGAGAGAGACTACTGCTGTCGAGAGATCATCTTTATGTTTTCGGGTTTTACTTTTGGTGTTGATTCTATCTCTGAGGAAGTTGCGGCATTTTCTCCTTTATGGTTTCCCCGAGGAAAATTCTTTGTGTCTCTTGTCTTTTGTGTTTTATTGTTGTGCATGTTATTCTCTCAGTTAAATATCCTAAGATCATAATGCTAGCTTGAATGATAAAAATCTAACATTTTCTCTCTCAACAATCAACAAACAAGACAAGCGTGCTATATAATTGTGTTAGACCTACTCTAGCATAGATAATCAATAAATTATAAGAATTTAAAAGCATCCATGGATTCAATATTCATTTAAATACACATTATTGGACAGGAAAATATATTTCTATTAATATAAATCAGAGATTACAAGAATGACAACCTCTGTCGGCACGTCTGCGAACCGGAGAAACTGAGTCCTCCACCTGGGCCTCCACCACTTCAATCCTCCATCTCACGATAGCAAGCTCACAAGCAAAGGAAATCTTGGGAAGAACACAAAGTTCTCCAAGGGACAAAGGGATGCAGACTCAAGTATAAGCTTCGGCAACAATGGACTATAGTTTTCTTTCTCTTCAATTCCTCTTCCTTCAATGTATCTAAAGGGTTCCATATATAGTGCCTCAATGGGGTAATGGAAGGTCGAATCTGAGAGATCTCAAGGAATATGGAAGGCCAAGAGATAAGTGACTCGGCTCCACATCAAGGAAAAATCCAAAACTATTTGTCCTTTTGCACACATTCCAATGTACACGAGTTTAAGGGTCATATCCACGTATATACACGAGAATAGGTTTAAAATTCGCGTATGGAAAATAATGAATGTTTTTAGGGATGATCTTGGAAACATCAAAGGTACAAAAATGGTCCATGGGGTCCAAAGAGTCTACAAAGGGACAGGGAAGGCCATAAATGTGTGATCCACCATGTGTTGTAAAATCAGTTGTAACAGATGCCCCCTAATGTGTGAGGTCAGAGGGGTGATACGATGACCGAAATACATTATAAGTCCATCCCAGAAGTGGAGTGATGAAGAACCAGGTGGAAGAACCGGCCATCCAATAGTGTAATACAATAATCAAACTCTGCACATGACTGCAAATACATACATTAGTCCCGGATACATAAGAGTACAATGGCCATGAATAGGCATGATACAAAATATGACATGTGTGGTCATCGCCACGTACAATATAGATAGATCAGAATCTCCATGATGAATATATACAAAGGATCATGATCTCCATGAAAGCTGAAGATATGCAATGGATCAAGATCTCCATAATGGCTGAAGATATCTGACATACACTGGAATCAAGTCACGAGAGCTGAAATCTCATGAACACTGGCACAATGAAGGAGGTAGCATATATGAAATGCCACCAATCTGGAAGGTCTTCTACATAATCTGCTATGAGTACATGTCCTACTATGTGAATAGAGGTGTCGAGGTCGAACATAGTAGTCCATCGTCTGATTATCGGTCATTGATGTATATCGTTAACAGACACGAGATCACCCATCGACAATGAAAATGGGAATCAAGGTACTTGGGTGAAAAATAACAAGTGTGAATAAATGTGTTGAGGTTGACCACTTGAAAGAATCCATTGATTAGGGGACATTGATGTATTCCCAAAACTGTCGATGGCGAGAGAACCTGCCACTGATGATTGCAAGTCTCAAGGCACTCAAAATGACTCTAGACTCCTATCCCAAAATAAATGATCTGAATTCGATGGGATGAAATCCACTGGAAGGAGGGAATTAAGGCATCCCCCATCATCCAACACGAGGTACTCAGCAAAGTTGTATAATGTGGAAGAACTCGATCGTAATGTGCATGAACCAGTATCAGGAATGGCTGACATGCAAAGTCAAGAGAACTGAGGAATGGCCAACTTAGGTTTCAACTTCCTTTGAACAAGAGAATAAATGCGAATGGTGATTGAATGTAGGTAGCATATACTCAATATACAAAACTGGGACATCTTTGCAACACAGGAGGCATCGACAGAGGCTCCATAGGGACTAGAAGCTTAACCAGTCAGTGGAGATAAACTTAAAGAAATGAGTACAGCTCCTAAAGTCAAACTATTTACCCAACCAATGGATGTGATATACAGTTCTCTATTTGAAGGTGACACGACTCGACTACTACCAAAGATAACATCTTTTCCTATCCGGCTTTTTGGATCTTGATTTTTTTTTGGGACTTTTTCAAATATTTTGAAAAGCTTGAAAAAGAATAAAAGTGCTTTATAGTTACAGACTAGGAGTAGACGAGTGTCAAGGGGAAAGCAAACTAGTTCCAAGTAGTAGAACATACCTATGCTCAATGCAAGGACACATGTGTAGGATAACGACACTCGGGGGACAGTCCCCTCCCGGTAAAAAATGGGGAATCAAGCTGCAAAAGATATGTAAAATGGCTCTACTTGGCTAGACATGAGACAAGATCGGGCTATATGGCTGATAATCAAAGTCAGGGAAGCCAGCATAAGGCTCAATAAAGTAGCAAAACTCATGATAATGAAATTACAACTTGACAATATGGAGTCCTGGGGAAAATGCCAGCAAAAAGATCAAGAGGAGTATGAGGCTCTTACCCAAATTCATGGTGATACTATACAAAGGACTCCCACACCCTAAAGGAAAAATGTCGGCATGGGAACCAAATGAAAAATAGGAGCTAACTAGGGAACCCATCTATGGTCAAGCTCTACCATTCACATCATGTCACTTCTAAAAGCAATAAGAAGGTTCCATGACAAGATAGAATGGGTTCGTACCTAAGGTTATAATGAAACGGTCATAAGGTCATGCAAAGTGCAAATGGATGTGAAGCCTAACCTATATGCCAGTTTAGACATAATACCTGAAACGACATGAACAGGTCAAAACCACAGTCAAACCGTGCTCAAAATGGACTTCTACATCATCAAATTAGTCCAAAACGGTCCAAAATGGTTAGAAACGGTCCAAAACTATAGAAAGTGGGTAAAAAATTTCAAAATTTTCAAAAAAAAATTATAAATAGTAAAAAATTCAAAAATTTCGTATCATTTGAAATTTTTACCCATTTGAGCTCAAAACTTCCAACGCGAATTCCGAGAGCATCGTCTGGCGAAATTCGATACCGTTTATTCCAGGTAACTCCTCATGTCCTCCTCTTCCCATTTCATGCAATTTTTTTAAGTTTCCATGGTCAATTTCATTTTCTAGGCCAATCTAAAGTAGGCGTTTCGGCCCACGTGGATATCGAGGTTTTTTTCGCGTATAGGGCTGGCCATACGCGAAAAAACCTCCCAAAACCACGTACATACGTGGTTGTTTTGCAAACTCGCGTATGTGGCCGCGAATAAGGATTTCTAAGGCAAATAATGATCAAAAATCATGTTTTATGTGCAGGATGGTCCTAGAATGGAGGGAGAGGGAACATGGTGATGTAGAAGAGGCTATACAAGGTGATTTAATTTCCCAACAAGCTCTATGTGCATGCAGTTTGTATAAGTTTTGGTGTCTTGGCAGCCTAAGGGCCAAATCAAGACTCCTGCAAATGCTAGTGGATTATTGGGATCCTGACTCTGAGTCTTTTCACATTGACGGGATGTTGCTCGGTATAGAGATTGAGCACATATACTTTATCACTAGATTATCCTGACAAGGAGAGGTGGTAAATCTCCGATCTCACAGGCCAAGAGGTGGCCTGACTATTGATGAGTACGTTGCAGTGTACTGCTTTTCGGACATGGAAAAGGTTGGGATTCAAATCCTGATAAACTCAATCCAGGTGTTGGGACTGAAGGCCATACTATTGGCACTCGACAGGATAGTTGGAATAGCTTAAATCCACCAGGAATCGCGGCCATTGATGTTCTATGCAGTGGAGTGTATGAGACCCACAATATACGACTGGAGCACTGCGTTGTTGAGTAACATGAAGCAGCAGCTCAGTGACTGCAAGATGGGTAGGGTGAGAAACTTCGGTTTCGACAGCATACTACGCACATTATTCTATGAGCGTCTACCGGGGCTAAGCCCTAGAGTGGATATTCCTCCACACGGAGTTTGAGATCCAGCCCAATGACGTTGGGAAAATGTTATGCGTAGACTGGGCGGAGGTAGGGTGGCTAACCCCTACCCAGCGAACTTCTTTCCATGGTGGCGGCGGTAGATCATTGCCATCAATGACTACCCCTATACAGGAATAGATTTCTGGGGAGATCCGGACATGCCCCTACCACCAAGTGGCATATGGTGACATAGGTAACGAATCCCAAACCCTCGTTTTAAGTTTTTTGAATTATTAATTTTTTTGTGTTTTTTGATATATTGACTCAAAAGACATGTTTTGGTGTGACGACACATAGTAACAATATGTCATGTGTATGCAGATGTTGGACCATGGTGACCTGATAGTTTCCCTCATCATAGCGGAGGGGAAGAGGAGACGACATCATGGGTGTGGACGCGGAGCAGAAGCTCCAAAGCATCCACACAAACTTTGTACACTTGACACACAGGGTACCCATGGCTCAAGTTGAGGACTTGCCTAAGGCCATGCATTGCTAGGTGGTTGGTGTACCATGGGCATGGGTTCAATTATTTCGGTGGCTAGCTAGAGTCGTGGTGTGCTACCACGATCAGAACCCCCCTCCTCCTCCTCAGGCTTAGAGACCTGAGAGTATTTCTTTTTGTACTATCGTGTATTATATTTTGGTGGCTTGGAAGCCCCAATTTTGTATTATGACACTTATGTATTATGACGTCTCATTTTGGATGTATAATGAAAAAAATTTATGATGATCGATTTTATTTATTTACATGTGTGTAAAAATGTATGTTTGTGATATGCTTATGGTCTATGAAACAAATGCCAATCTAACACATAGTTAGCATATGAGTCAGCAACTTAATTAAAAATTCTTGAAACATGTATGTATGTTATGCTCTCAAATTGTCATTCTAGCAATCTCACACGTAAGAATCTTCGTAATAATGTTTGATCCCTAATATGATACAAGCCATTAAGCTATGAAACCACTAACTCCGAATCAAGATGTACCTCAAGAGAGAGAACACCATGTGAAATGGCATCCCACAATAACTCGATAATGGCACTATATTCAGCAACATTGTTTGAAGAAGGCCGTAAACATACACCTCCTGAAGACAATACTTGACCCATAGGATTATAAATTACCCAAGCAGTCGAAGCTAAGTTTTGAGTGTGACGGCTAGCACCATCAACGAATCATATGTAAGCAAAAGACTCCATCGACATCTACCATAAGAAACAAAATCTAATCAACAAACCCGATCACCATAAGAAAACCTAACTATGCAATTCAAAAACTATACAATAATATACAACAATTAGCCCTGGATGAAGATCATGCATAGTATTTTTTAAGATAGAGCCCATTTCTAGGCTCCACCAAGGCTGTCCCTTCATAATCCACCAGCTCATAGGCATCCTTCTCTAACACACATTTAACTACGTAAGGACCATGCCACATGGGATTAAACTTCCCTGCCCCCAAGGGTTCTTTAGCTTGATCCCACAAAAGGACCAAATCACCTTCACTAAACTTCCTCGGATGAACAGACTTATCATATTGGACCTTAACGCAATGCATATTTACGCCACTAAAGCATCTCAGCGCTACTCATCAAGCTGTTCTAAGTGGACCAAACATTCCTCTGATGCAGAAGTGTCTGGTAAAAGCTCTATAGCTAGATTCAACGAAGGGACTTCGCATTCAACTGGTAAGACAGACTCCACCCCATATACGAGCTTATATGGAGAGAAACCAGTGGCAGTCTTAACCGCGGTTCTATAGGCCCACAAAGCAGGATATAACATGATATGCCAATTCATCTTGCTTTGTGCGATGGTTCGTTGGAGAATAGACTTAAGTGATTTATTCACTACTTCAACCTGTCCATTCATTTGAGGGTAATAAGATTAGGAATGCTCCTGCTTATACCCTAACTTTGAAGCCAACTCTTCCATCATTTTATTCTGAAAGTTCCTACCATGGTCAGTGACAAGCTCTTTCGAAATGCCGAACCGAGTAATAATTTGGTTGAAAACGAAATGCGCGGCTGTCTCACCGTCAGATTTAATCGTGGGCATAGCCTCTACCCATTTTGTGAAATAATCTATAGCCACTATAATGTGATGATTCCCCCCAGCCGAAGCTGGATTGCAATCCATGAAGTCAAGCCCCCACTTGGTGAAGGGACCGGTAGTGATAATAGGATGTAACGGGGCAGGATACGAGAGCATATTGCGTGCAAACATTTGGCAAGGGTGACACTTCTTGACCGCATTGACACAATCTTTGAAGATCGACGGCCAAAAATATCCCGCTCTCAAGATTTTTTGGGCTGTAGAAAGCCCAGATAAATGACCACCACACGCCCCTCCATGGAAATCATTGAGCACAACCTCAGCCTCATCATGGGTTAAACTGTGTCGCAAAATGGAATCTACCCCATGGAGGTACAAAGTGTTATCCACTATAAGGTAGTTCTTAGCTTCATGACGTAATCGTCGTCGCTCATCCCATGAAAGGTGAGTAGGGACCTTCAACGTTTTCAAATATACAATGATATCCCCATACCACGGGTCCAAAGTTGAGATAAGGAAAATATGCTCATTGACAAACGTATCCTCATAAAACTCCTCCTCCTCCACACTTGGAAAATTAGATATGAGCTCCGCAAACATCAATGATTTCTTTGATTTCACCGAAACGAATTCGAGATCGAACTCTTGCAAAAGAACAATCCACTTATTGTATTTTCCCCCAATCATCCTTCTAGTGAGGACGAACTAAAATGGATTGACATGAGCTACCACCAAGGTCTAGCGAAGGACAATGTAATGTCTCAATCTCTGAACCGCATGAATGGTGGCCAAAGCAAGTTTCTCCACATGGGAATAATGGATTTCTGCATCAACAAGGTTTTGGCTCAAATAATATATGACATGCTTGTGGAGCTCCTCATCCTCCTAAACCAAAACCATACCAACCGTCTCCAAGGACGCAGCCACATAAATCAAAAAATCATGGCTATAGTCGAGTGGACTAAGCATGGGGAGCGATGCTAAGGCTCACTTAAGAGCATCAAAGGACTCCTAGGCTCACTCATCCCAGTAGAAAATAGTGTCCTTCTTTAAAAGACGCATAAATCCTTTAGTCAAATTGACAAAATTAACCACGAATCTCTGCAAGAAATTTGCCATGCCTTGCAAACACTGAAGATGTCTAGTATTACGCAGGGGAGACAATTGAAGTATTGCCTCAACCTTTAAGGGAACGAATCTTATACCCTCCTTGGATACAATGAACCCTAGAAAGCGACCAACAGTTATGCAAAAGATGCACTTATGAGGATTTAACCTAACCTGGTAATGGCAACATGTCTCGAATAATAATCTCAAATGGTATGGATGACGCACTCTCAAACAAGAATGAGCAGCAAGAACATCCAAATACACTTCGATAATCATTTTGAGATCATGAAAAATTAAGGTCATAGCCCGCTAAAATGTCGCTCTGACGTTTTTAAGACCAAAAGGCATCTTCTGATATGAAAAAGTACCCCAAGGACAAAGAAATACAGTTTTATGTTGATCCTTGGGTTTGATCTAAATCTGGTTATATCCGGAAAAACTGTCCATGAAGGATAATACCTTGCTTCCCTCACACTATCCAAAATATGATCAATAAATGGTGTGGGGAAATTATCCTTAGGACAAGCACGGTTTAAATCATAGAAATCAGTGCATATACGGATCGCTCCCTGCTTCTTATCAACCGGAATGGGATTTGAAACCCACTTTGTTAAGGGAATGGGATAGATAAAACCGGATTTTAACAGCTTCTCTATCTCAGCCTTAATAGCGGGCACTTTTATAGGATTCACCACACGCAAACATTGTCGAACCGACTTCACATCAGATAGGTCTTAATCTCATGTTCAACAATATGAGGGTCAATACCTAGAATTTCTTCATATCACCAAGAAAAGATGTCACGAAACTCTTTAAATGGCTCAGTATACTCCTTGATCTCATCAGGGGAACAATCCGCCCTAATGTAGACGTTCTCAACTTTGCCAGGATCATGAGAAATATTGATAGGAACAGTAGGTGATAAATTTTCCATGTTCCCATCGGCCATTTGACCAGGAGAGATCAATGGAATCACTGGAATACCAATCCTCTTGGTAAGAATCTCCCTAAAGTCCTCACGCTCCATATGGTCCAGCTCGGGAAAAACTGTCCATGAAGGATAATACCTTGCTTCCCTCACACTATCCAAAATATGATCAATAAATGGTGTGGGGAAATTATCCTTAGGACAAGCACGGTTTAAATCATAGAAATCAGTGCATATACGGATCGCTCCCTGCTTCTTATCAACCGGAATGGGATTTGAAACCCACTTTGTTAAGGGAATGGGATAGATAAAACCGGATTTTAACAGCTTCTCTATCTCAGCCTTAATAGCGGGCACTTTTATAGGATTCACCACACGCAAACATTGTCGAACCGACTTCACATCAGATAGGTCTTAATCTCATTTTCAACAATATGAGGGTCAATACCTAGAATTTCTTCATATCACCAAGAAAAGATGTCACGAAACTCTTTAAATGGCTCAGTATACTCCTTGATCTCATCAGGGGAACAATCCGCCCTAATGTAGACGTTCTCAACTTTGCCAGGATCATGAGAAATATTGATAGGAACAGTAGGTGATAAATTTTCCATGTTCCCATCGGCCATTTGACCAGGAGAGATCAATGGAATCACTGGACTACCAATCCTCTTGGTAAGAATCTCCCTAAAGTCCTCACGCTCCATATGGTCCAGCTCGGGAAGAAAATATGATCGATGATGTAACTCTTCCCAAGGTGGCTCAACCCTAGACATGGCCTCAATAATGGCTTCATCTGATGGAAAAACATCATCGAGGCAATCATGTGCATGAGAGGACTCAATTGCCCATGCAGGAAGCACATACGGATCTTCCTCCTCCATCCGTGAAGAGGAAGTACTAGGCTCTGCAACATAATCAAGATTCGCCTGATATGCTATCATCATTGTAGGCAACGGCACATCCGTTTCGATAGGTCCATTCAAAGGACTCGGTGAAGGAAGAATCCAAGGATATTACATATGGGTAGTGCAAAAAGACATTGAATTCAACAAGGACGAAGCCCCACCAAAACTAGATCCAATCATAAGAACAGGCGTAGGATAGCTAAAGGTTCCCATAAGAGATGGATACATACCCACACCCACACTCCCAGTTTTCGACTGAGAATGATCGATAATCGGGATAGAATCTCTCGATGATGCACTAACACTCGAATTACGGAATGATGTCTGATCAATCGTAACGATCTTCCCATTAAATGGAAAGCATACTACTCAAAAGAGAGAAGAGGCTATGACTTGCATACTATACATCCAATTCTGGCCCAGCAAAAGATTGTAGTCAAGGGGCGCATCAACCACCTCGACCTCGATCGTGATGGTCTTCCCTCCCAATTGGACCTTAAGAGAAGGATCCCATGCGGCCGAAATGATCTACCATCAAAGGAAGTCAACATAGTAGCAGATTGAAACAACTCGAGAGAACCCAAACCCTTCCAACATGACAAAGACATCATGGAAGCATCAACGCCTACATCAATCATAATGCGTTTGATGGTCATATTAAGACATTCTACATGGATCAAAAGAGACACGTAGTAAGGAAAGCAAGGCTGCAGTCCCATGGTTTCAAATTTGATAACAAAAGAAGAGTTATCATCACTAACCCCAAGAGCAGAAATCAAGGCTTTCCTTTGTGGCATACAACTCTGAAGTACTTCAAGCGTGGACATCGCACAAGGAGTTTGGCCCAAATCCTCAACAACGGAATAGTTCTGGGTGGCTCGGGCATTAGGATTGTGCCTCGAACGCTTTAGGACTCCCTTAGGAATGCGAGGTGAAACTTCAGGTTTATCCATAGGGTTTTTGATACACAAAGGGATCTCAGGTGGAGCAGGTTCTTTTCCAAGGTCCAATTGTGATGACCCATAATCCTTCGCATGAGTCACAAACTTAGTAGCGTGCACCATATTGTTGCAACCATGACCAGTATTGGCTTCTGATGGATTTTGATCTCCACCCAATTCCCAATGAGGATCAATGGTCCTCAAGTTCATATTTTGATTATGGGGTAAAGGATTAGTTAGCACAGCTAGGCCATGTGCTATGAATCTTGAGGCATATTCCATATGAGGGTACAAGTGAGTGAGGTGGTCCTCCTTACACAACTTGCAAGGAAAATTTACCTTACGTTTAGACTGCTTGTCCCCCCCAGCATTACGAGCATTCTTGTCATTAAAATTAGCATTTTCGTTCTTGTTCCCACCCTTACGATTATTTTTACCCTTTTTCTTATTCCTTCCAGGCTGCTGGTTGCCCTTTTGGTCCGATGATTGCATGGAAAGTACACTCGTCATTTGGGTGGGTTGAGATAAATCCATGGCTTGTCCCAAAGCGAATTGATTAATAGACAATTGGTTCACTTGTTTCACAACCGAATCCACAGGTTTGGCACCTGTACAACCCACAATTCCATCGGCATGTGGTCCAGGCTTGATCTTGGGATCGAAACTAGATCATGGAGCATTATGTATAATCCCATACAAAAGTCCCGATTGAGCATAGATCAAATCCAACTCTTGTTCCCTAAAGATTGCTTGTTCCTCGTTTTGGACTCCGGATGTAGAAACATCCTTCGCGATGTAAGGTAACAACAAATTGAGGAACCACTCAAGGAGAAATTCTAGTGCTTGTTCCTCGTTTTGGACTCCGGATGTAGAAACATCCTTCGTGATGTAAGGTAACAACAAATTGAGGAACCACTCAAGGAGAAATTCTAGTGGTATAAAGGCTTTAATCAATTGCTTCCGTCTACGCCACTCTTGAATATGATCCGAGGTATGTGTGGCTTTTTCTTGTCGAAATGTCGACAAGAGTTTTGTACCAACGTCGTAATGCGCGGGTAGTTGAAAGTGATTGAGGAAAGTCATGTCAAGGTCATTGAATAAAATGAACGCCCCCCTTGGTAACTCTATATACCATTTCACTGCATGCCCAGTGAGGGTGCGTTGAAATAGCCTTAAATGGATTGAATCATCATGTAAGGAATTGGAAGAGCACCAAAGGTGAAAATTAGTGACATGCTCACTAGGATCTTCTCCAGCTTTGCCCTTGAATTTGGGAATGTCCGAAGGAATCTTGTTAGGGACGGCTGGCCAAGCTGGGTCATGAGATACCGGATCGTTCATAAGTCTCGATAAGTCAGGTAAGTTCAAGGTTGCAAGGAAAGGGAGCCTAGGTTGATCCGGTCTATGCCACGCTCCCTGGTAGTTTTGGTTCATGTAAGGCTGATTGCTATAAATACCATGGCCTTGGCCATAATATCCTCCTCCCATTTGACCCGTATAGGGCTGCATGGAAGCATTATGATGTGGTGTACCTTGACTATGCGGTGCTACAAAGCCATAATTGGAAGAGTAATCAAGTTGTTGATACGTGTACCCATAGGGTTGATATTTTTGTCCATATTGCGGTCCATAAGAGTGTCCATGAGAAGCTCCATAAGGTGTCCCATGGGATGTTCCATGAGAAGCTCCATAGTTAGGGATATGGGAAACTCCTTGCGATGGACCATTAGACGATCAAGAAACAGGAATATGACCTCCCGAGACAACGAGAGGTACTTGACTCTGAGATACTACCGTGCGAGCAGTCGCAGTACGAATGTGGCTAGTAGTGATATTCCGGCCCGAAGGACCATGTGAATGAGGGGGAGGAAGGGTTGTCAAAAATGCATTCGAAGGAGAAGGGTTCGAGGACGAAGGGACATGTGAAGGGATGTAAGTGGTGTTCCCTATGGTCACTCTTTTCGGTTCTGGTATCTGCATATGACTACTAACACTAGGTCTAGGACGGACATGTGAGGTAGCTTCCACCATCGGGATGGAAGGTGCAATGTGACTAGTGCTCCCAAATATCTCTGCATGGAAAGGAACAGGAGTGCCCCCAGGCGTAGTGATAGGTTCAATTTCTGACTTAGCATGATGTACCAGATCAGGTGCATGGATATAAGGCATGCCATAATGAACATGACTAGTGCTTGTGGGTTCATGATGAGTCTCGTCACCTGGAAACCAATACCGGTGACCTGTGAATGAGGGATCATAACTAGAATGTGAAGGTATTTCTAGTGAAGGATCATATACATGAGTAGAATCTACATCCCCAACCTTGTGAGGTGGAGAAGACATCTCAGGAATCTCATCCTCGTGATCTCCCATCGTGTGTGAATCAAAGTGAGAAGTAGTCCACCCAGACTATTTGTTTCTCTCTCCCAAAGGAGGAGGAGACTTGGAAGGCGAAAGTCCTGCTAAACAACAAGAACGACGAAGTGCTGTGCCCGAATCCACAATAACTCAAAAATGAAAAATACTTGATCTAATTATGCAAACCCTTGGCAAACTAGCATGCACAAAGCATACACCTATAAAATGTAAAGCCAAATCACAAGCAAACAAGGATAGGATCTGTGAGATCTTGAATGAAGCAGGTATGTCTCGCCTAGGAGAGGCTTGAGACTTCCATACACAACAAGCGGAGGTTTGTAACCAATTATAGTGGCCCTCGGCTTCAACACATATAGCAACTGTGCTGTCTGACCCCTACCTGGCCAGGACACCTGCAGAATAACCTCTGTAAAGTACCCCCTCGATAACCTAGGTAAGGCAACCAAGGTCACCTCAATATAATCAATGCTTAGGCGGACAGTCACAGGCGGGATTGACCATATGGGCAGGGTAGCAAAGTCTAAAACTCTCGAAAGATCCCCGCAAATACGAATACAATCCTGGAAATATCTCTGTTGCTACTCAATTATGACTAGGGGTCCTCCCAATCAATAATCGCTCACACTAGCTCATGCTTAACTCCCTTGTAAGAGAAGGATCCTGAGAAACATTAATTATATAAAGGAATTTCACACTCTCACCTGGACAAACACATAAATGTTTCGTTTAGTGGTCTTGGAAACTTTACTCACAATGAACTATTCCAAGACCCTAAAACCTAATCTTGTTGGTGCACGCTATAAAATAAAAGAGTGTAATTCATTTTATTATGCGTTGATTTTGATTGGCTTATTACTCAAAAGGGCAAATGGTTGTGCAACTAATGATGTTATGACACAACAAGAAGTAAAATGCACACCTAACAATCAATGCAAATGCACTGTGTCAAATGAAAAACGGGGTATGCTACTACGTGAAGTGCAAAATTTTCCTTCAAATGAATATGTAGTCATTCCTATATGAAAATTTGACTAATATTCTCCAAGTAAACCTAATGCAATTACCATGCAAAATGCAACAATGCATAATGATGCAAAAAGCAAATGTTTTTGTATTTTTTGAATTAAAATGAGATAAAAAGCAAAAGTATGACTCTACAACCCCCAGACTCTGCAAGCACTACCAGATAACACCCAAGCAAAGCACTAAGGTAAAAGAGACCTAATGCACTGATCCCAAAACAAAAAAATAGAAAATGAAATGACAAGAACATTTTCAAAAATTCAAGCTTAAAAGCATCTTTGGTCAGAAACAGAGGTGTATACAGACTACAAAAGCATCCAAGAAGACTCAAAAATCATCCAAACTCACCCAAAAACACTTAATCTTCCCCCAAAAGGAAAAACTCGGGGCAAACGCGACTGTGTGTAGAAAACCCGCGTATATACGTGGATATTCCAATAAAAACCACGTGTACATGTGACTGTGAAGACAAAACTCGTGCACAGGAAGAAAAAGAGATAAAAAAGAAGGTAAACAGACAATCTGAGACAAAATTTACTCCTATCAGACACTACTAGGAAAACATGCCCCCAGAGCCGACTCAGAAATAGAGAAATCAGAGCAATTCAAGAACATTGAATGCCGATAAAACCCCCAAAGGAAATGACTAGGAACTCCCTAGTATGGTCTCCAATTCTATTACAGAGAAAACTTCCTATGGTTTGGGGTACCACAACAGACAGAGTAACCATAGAAATCAATCCCTTCCCAATATGCAAGAGAAATAAACATCTAACACTAAAGGATCTCGAAACATACCTTATTCTGGATGGTTGATGTAGATCCCCGTTGAGCTTTTCCAATCTCGCTTGTGTTAGCAATTTGCTCTCTCAACAATCAGCAAACAAGACAAGCATGCTATATAATTGTGTTAGACCTACTCTAGCATATATAATCAATAACTTATAAGCATTTAAAATCATCTGTGGATTCAATATTCATTTAAATACACATTATTGGATAGGAAAAGATATTTCTATTAATATAAATCAGAGATTACAAGAATGACAACCTCTGTCGGCACGTCTGCAAACCGGAGAAACTTAGTCCTCCACCTGGGCCTCCACCACTTCAATCCTCCATCTCTCGATAGCAAGCTCACAAGCAAAGGCAAGCTTGGGAAGAACACAAAGTGCTCCAATGGACAAAGGGATGCAAACTCAAGTATAAGCTCCGGTAACAATGGACTATAGTTTTCTTTCCCTTCAATTTATCTTCCTTCAATGTATCCCAAGGGCTCCTTATATAGTGCCTCAATGGGGTAATGGAAGGTCGAATCCGAGCGATCTCAAGGCATATGGAAGGCCAAGAGACAAGTGACTCGGCTCCACATCAAGGAAAACTCCAAAACTATTTGGCCTTTTGCACACATCTCGATGTGCGCGGGTTTAAGGGTCATCTACGTGTATATATGCAAGAATAGGTTTAAAAGTCGTGTATGGCAAATAATACATGTTTTTAGGGATGATATTGAAACATCAAAGGTACAAAAATGGTCCATGGGGTCCAAAGAGTCTGCAAAGGGACAGGGAAGGCCATAAATGTGTGATCCACCATGTGTGGTAAAATCAGCTGTAACACCCATGACTGGATAATTCGATTTTATCAAAATTAGCTCCAAATTCTCTTAATTGACTCTTATATACTCAAATGACCCTCTTGCATAGGTTGACTCAAATCTTACCTACTCGAGTCAAATTTTCCCATATTTACTCCAATGCATTCAATTAAACTCTAATTTAATCAAAATACTCGACTTAACTGGAATTGACTCCAATTCCTAGGTTTGACCACTTAATTAATTAAAGGTAAACCTTAATTACCTAACTGACAGTTGGTTACACTAGTCCTGTTAGTGTAACTAAACCTAGGACTCAAACTAACTGATAGTCATTTAAATTAATTAAATTAACTCAAAATTAATTTCCCTTAACTCAATTAAACTTAATTTAACTGAAATTAACTAGCATTAACTCAATATTAACTGAAATTAACTAACAATGACTCCAAATTAACTGAAATTAACTAGCAATAAATCAACTTAACTGAAAGTAATTGACAATGACTCAAAATTAGGTGCATGCCTTGACCATAATTAGTCACTTAGGCGCATATCTAATGTGTGAAGTGGATGTGGGCCCCACCAACAGCTAGATGAGGAATATTCTCACCTAGGGGGTGCAGATACTGCATGACAAACATGAATTATGGGTTTTAGGACCCCCATAGTCCAAAATTAATAAAATTAGGTGGGAAAGAGTATTGTTAGGGGGAGCTACAACTCCTAACCCAACCCCTTCTCATATGACATTCCACAACCCCCAACAACATTTTTCTCATGATGTGCCATTAATAATAATAATAATAATACAAATATTAATACTAATTATTGCAATTAAAATAAAATCCATCATCAGGTGTCCATGGTCCTGGCACCTAGTGGCAACTCAACAAAGAAAAATAATCAAATAAACCAATGTTTGGGGCCTACTATCAAGGTATTACACATGAGGTGGCCCTGAAGCATCCCATAATTAATGGTAGAGACAAAGCTCTATGTTGACAGAAATAGTCATGTTTATAATAAGAGTTGTCTATAGATGCATCATATTTTCGTAAGACAATGTGGTTGAGTTTTTAACTCCCATTATTTTTTTTGTATACTCTTGAACAAAGGAACTAATTTCATAGTCTAGAGAGCTAATATAAATTGTACTTTAAATGCATCTTATTCCTATAAGATAATTTGGTTGATATTTTGACTCCCATTATTTTCGGTACACTTTATAATTGAAAAACTAATTTTAAAGTCCAAAGAGCTCATATAAGTTGTAAATTCTCCATTTTTATGTAAATAAAGCTACTAGCTTTTTCTTTATATATATAGACACACTATTGTTAAGCTTGAGCATATTAAATAGTTATAAGATTTAAAAAAAAAATAAAGCTTAATCTTGATTGTATAGATTACAATTTTTGAAATGATCAATCCATTTGTTTAAAACAAATTCAGAAAATAAGTGCAAATTAGTTTTAGCCTTTGATACATTTTTTAAATTAAATTGAAAAAATAGGTCCAAATTATTATTTTTAAACAAATTAAAAAAATAAGTGCAAATTAGTTTTAGCCTTGGCCACATTTTTTAAACTGCATGTTACGTGGCTTCCATAATTAAGAATATATTGCTTTTGTCAAAATACTGTTTATGTCGAGGGGAAATAAACTTCTAATATGGGACATCTCCTTGTTTTGGTGTTCCTTTTTCGGTTGTGCCTAACCAAAGGGGTTAAATCTTGATGAGCTCTTGCACTGGCTTGACTACAATTGTGGTCTAATTCCTTAACCAATGTTAATTGCGATAAGAATTTTTTTCCAATTTCCAAAGAGGAGTAAACGAGAAGATTGTTCCTATGTTTGCATATGACATGTGAGGTGTATTTATCATTGTATTTGTTGTGTCTACTAAGATACCTATGAATATTTCTTAAGCTTAGAAACAAATTAAGCTATTCACATAAATTTAGAGAGTGTTTCCACCGCATCCTCTTAGCAAATAACCAAAATAGTAAATGTAATCATATTAGTTTTGTTGAAAATGATATTTGGCTAATTAGTTTTGTTGAAAATGATATTTGGCTAATTTCTTATGTTATGTTATGTTATGTTATGTTATGTTATGTTATTTCTCGTATTTTGATGGCAATTGAAATGTTTGGATAGTATATCATTATCACAATTGTTTACTAGGCACGTAATTTAATATATAGATTAAAAACATAAAGAAGGGATTGAAACCGAAAAACTTTTAGTAAAATTTAGAAAACAAATCCATCACTAGAGAAGTGCCCTTGGGTTGAACCAAAAATGATTTATATAGTGAAAGATTCGAAAGCATAAGTGTGATATATGCGAGATGCATAAATTTACATAAAAAGTGAAAATATTTTGACCACAATAGAATGCCAAAGATGTATTCATGTAGGATTAAAATGTGTGTATGAGAACCAAAGATGTATTCATGTAGGCTTGAAATGTTTGTATGAGAGAGATTTAGCTCAATAATAAAATGATACGACTTAAAAATGAGGTTAGCTTTAGTTTAATAAAAAGAGATGACTTACAAATGAGGTTTGAGTTTTGTATTTATACACAATTCAAGTAGCATTCCCTCCTAAGAGGTTTATGGGATCACAAGTAGGGTGCATTCTTTAAGAGGGTTGTTGAGCCCAGATATTGAAGCTAACTAGGTCAACCTTAACCATAACCTAGTATTACAATAAATGACGACCTTAGTCATAAATAATGCCTAACCAAAAGCATTAATGACACCATAAAATGGACGTGGTCACATGTGGAGTTTACACCATTCTCAATGCCACCCGTTAAGTTGAATACGAGACCACAAAGAAAAACGGTGAATACATGTGTGAAAGGGTTTATAGATACCCAATTCAATACATGGTTGACTAAGGCCAGAATAAAAATCAGAGTAGGTTTATGGATACCCAACTCTAAACCGACGGCAAGTGGATTTATAGATACCCAAGTCAAATAGGTTGGCCATAGCTAAGATACAATTGTGAGTGGGTTTATGGGTACCCAACTCAAGATAGAGTTTTCCCTATTCACAATATCCCCCACTTGAATGGGTGGCATTGGAGAGAAGGCATTGCACCACAATTTTCTCCTTTAATGTTGAACATGGGATACATAGCGAAGATATAATCCCCATGAATGCCACATATCCAACACTAACATGGTTCCACAACATGGTGAAGGTAGCCTTTGGTTGAGGTATAAAACAAGGATTCATTGAAGCGCGTTAATTGATTGAAGGTACACAAAGTAGCATAAACTGTATCTAATTGTGAGAGTTTTGAGGGCAGTACATCTAAATATCATTCACCATCCTAGTGTGGAAGGACAATATCCATTCAAATATGCTAAGAATCATTTATGGAAATAGTGGGATAGATATCACATACTTATGAATAAAGATAACATCAAAGAAGGTGAGAAACCACTTAGATCCCCCACAAGAGTAAGTGCTCATAGGTCCAATAATGTCATTATAAACCAACTCCAGTAATTGAGAGGTGAGCATTGTATGACAAAAAACAAAGTTGCAATGTACTTAGGGAGGATAATATGGGGTACCTACGTAGGTACCCAAGGGGATAATGAATGTAATGTGAAAAGGCCCACTTGGTAGTTGGCGGGAAATAAATATGACTAGTAGGTACTTAGAATAAATAATATGATAATCAGGGGTCGTTGCAATATGAATACTCATGAGAAAGTATAAATACACTAGTATCATGGTATTGGGAAAGTTGGATATGATTATTCTATTGTAGAAATCATGACTTATGGAGTAATTCCTTCCATAGGGAATAGTTAATGGTGTCACCATATCTTAAGGGTCTTCTCTACATTATTATGTCATTCTTATGTGTCTATTGTGTGGATACATAATGGTGTTTTTGAAATTAAGAATTTGTCTTTCTTATTTGATCTTTTATTAAGGTACACAACAAAAGCATCTGTTGGAAAACCACCAACTCTTAGAACATAAATAATGTATACAAATGTGGTAGAGACAATAATGAGATCATCACATATTGGAATAGGTAAGGCACAATAATAAAATTGCTTTTCCATGTGTGTGTTGCAATGACAATCCATCAAGTTTATTAAAAATGTAGAAGACTCCTTAGAAGGCACATCAATAAGAAGAGGTACATCAAACTATAATGAGAAAGATACACTATAATAGGCAAAGAATCCTTTGTAGAAATATATTCAAAAACTTGGCAATGAAAGTCATCCTTGCATATTGCGAATAGAAAATCCATCAAATATAACATATGTATTGGAAGGAACATATAGAAAATATATTGAAATATGAGAGCATGTCCTTTATCCAAATAACCTAAAATACAAAATTAATGAAGGCATAGCTTGGTTAAGGGTTTGGCACAATAGATCAAACCCATATGTAGGTTGCATCACTAGATATGCATTATAAATCATGTTGGTAATATCATCTAGAATATCCTTGTTGCATACCATTACTCATGCAACTCTTTAATCCCTTGTAGATATAAGTCTATGTATGGAAGCCATTGCATATATAATTCCTGTGTATTAGATCTACCCAAATGTAAGTAGTCTGGTTGAATAGGGCATGCAAAAATCCATTTTGAGGTCATTAGGTTCAACAAGGGAGAAGGATCAACAAATTCTTCAAATGATCCCTTGTATATACCCAATAAAGAAATAGTACCACCCCTTACAACATATTTGCAATGCAACATGTTTATGATGGGAAAGCATAAGTTGTAGCAAAAAACAACGCAACTTGAGAAAACAAAGACGAAGATAGGGTTCTATTTTTAAGAGAGGGAAAACCCCTATGAATTCTTAAGAGATGATAACAAAAACCTAGATTTGTAGCCCTCTGGCAAATGCCTCAAGTGGGAATTACGCCAATTCCTTCTAGAAAATATAATATCTATAAATCCTAGTCTGAGTAGGCTTGAGAACAATGCCAATAGTAAAAATTCCCCAAGAAAATGTTGTTGAAAAATAAAACATGGAACCCTAGTTTTGCAGCCACAAAAAAGTGAGGCCGCCAAACTATTGCTAAAAACGGATATGGAAACCCTAGTTCCACATTCATAAAAATGTAATGTCACCAACAAAGAGTCTTGAAAATAGTTTAAAAATGTTGAAATAAATTAGCAAGAAAACCAAATTTCGGATGCACAAATCTATGACAAAATTATATGTAATTAGTGTAGAAGACAGGCACAAATGACCCTAATGAAGCACCTTTCCAACCAACAAAATGTTGTTGTAAATGTAACTTCGGAAGATATTCTTATCATATTTTTGTTATACTATTGTCATTATTATTGTACCTCCTTTGAAAGATGTTTTTCCTTCGATTGGAGATGTCTTTGATGTACTTGGTCATGTGATAATATCGAGGTAAACCCTTTGTTGTAGGTTAGGAAATAGTCCCCAAAAGAATAATTGTAAAATGTATTTTTGATTCTAACTAGGAAAATTTGTCCTAGTAAGACTAAGAAGTTAGCCCAGTTAGGTTTTTAGGTCACCCACATTAAGTTTATAAATAGGGAGATGACCTCCCTCATTTGGACACACAAAAAGTTCAAGCAAGTTTGATCCAAGGAAGAGAAAGACAAGTTCACTAGGGTGGGAAAAGAAGGAGATGTAGAAGTTATATTATCGCTTGGGTTTTCTATCTTTGTTTGACATTGTACTAAGTGACAAATATATACTAAAGAAGTTGTTGGGTTTTTACCGAGAGAGGGTTTTCCTGGGATAAAATATTTGTGTCTCTTTTATGTTGTGTTTATCTATCTTCTAGTGATCCTATTGTATTAGATTATAGATCTAACATATTTGAATTAAAGTGCAAACTCTAACATGGGATCAGATCCACCTTGAAATAAGGCATTGTGCAGTTGCGGAAATGAGGCATTCCAAGATCTGACACTTTTCTCCATAGTTCATCCAAAAAAAAAGCTAGGTTAATTCTCCCAAAGGAGAAACATATTTTGGTGGAAGAGGATTCCAAATCAGAGAATTTTCATTTTTTACCTAATCATTGCTAGTGGGAGAAACTAGGGCATCAGATTTTTGGAGCTTCCATCCACTAATCCAGAAAAAGAACACCATTGGAAAACTAGCCTTGAGAAGGTGCATCTTTCTATCCAAGCAGAAGTTCAAGATTCCAAGTTTGAAAAATTAGGGTTTCTTTGTCAAACCCCAGGTCATCCTAGTCAAGGAGTAGTTTGAACATATCAAATTGGTAAGATCTATTTCTTTGCTATTTCCATTTGAGGTTCTCATATCAAAATGATGAATCGTACCAAGCTTGAGGACAAGCTTGAAGGAGCTGACAACTTCTGAGCATGGAAGTATGGAATTTTTCTTATCTTAGAAGATAATGACTTGGACAAGTATGTCACTAGGGAGGTTCCAGAACCAGAGGGAGAAGAGGCCAAAGCAACTCACAATAAGAACATGATTAGATCCAAGAAGATTTTTGCCGACTCCATCAAATATTGTTTCATTCCTCATGTATCATCACTGACTCCTAAGCAAATGTTTGATACTTTGATCAAACTATTTGAAGGAAAGAACATTAATTGAAATATGACCTTGAGGAATCAACTCAAGAATGTGAAGATCCAAAACATAGAAACCATATAGTCCTATTTCACAAGGGTCTCTCAAATCAAGGAGAAACTTGAGGCCATTGAAGAAAATGTCGAAGAAGGAGAGATCGTGATGAACACTTTGAATGGTCTCCCAAGATCATGGGACTCATTCATCCAAGGGATATGTACTAGAAAGAATCTAATAAAGTTCAACAAATTGTGGGAAGAATGCACCCAAGAAGAAGCTCGATTAGTGTCAAGATAAGAGAAGATGGGAGAAAACAATGATCAATCCCTAACAGCTCACGTGAATAAAGATAAAATAAAGAGGGAGGATCATCCTCACATAAGGCCTAAAATATTCCAAAAGAATGATAGATTTCAAAGAAACTACTCCAATATCAGATGTCTCACATGTGATGAGAAATTCCAGTTTGCAAAAGATTGTCCTAGAAACAAAGTATCCACAAGGACAAACAAGAAGAAGAGGAATTATGCTCATACTTATGAAGATTATGAACCAACAAGAAAAAGGACAAGGGACGACTCTTCAAGCGATGAAGAATATGTTTTGATTTGATCTCTCATAAGTACTATTGCCCATGGAAGCAATGATTGGCTTGTGAATAGTGGAGCTTCCAAGCACATGGAAGGATACAAAGAGTCTTTTATCGACCCTTCAAAACATGTGTCACCCCATAAGGTTAAAAATCTCCTCTTCATCTCATATTTAGATGCTAAAGTATTTTGAGTTGCATTTGTTGATGTCCAAGAGGCAAGACAATAGATGATGCAACAATAATTGGGGAGCAAGAGGGAGGCCTGTACAAGTTAAAGGGACAACTAGGACAAGCATTGGTTCATGACTCTATGGAACCAAGTGAACTATGGCACCTAAGGCTTGCACATGTACACTACAAAGCACTACCAATTGTAAGCAAAGTAGTATCAGGTCTACCAGATATTCAAGCGAAACATGAAGGAATTTGCAAAGGATGTGTGCAAGGGAAGAACATGAAGAAACCATTTCCAAGTAGTGAGATCAAGGCAAAAGATATTTTGGAGATAATCTACTCATCTTTATGAGGCCGCAAGTCATCCAACTCCTTAAGCGAGTATGCATACTATGTTTCTTTTATATAATATTATTCTCATAATAGATGGATTTATTTTTTTAAAAGAAAAGATGAAGTTTTTAGTAAGTTCATGGAATTAAAAGCCTTGGTAGAAAATCATAATAAAAATAAGATCAAGACTTTATGATCATACAATGGCGGTGGTTTCGTTTCATAAGAATTCAAATACCTATGTAGAGAATATAGGATTAAGAGGGATGTTATCACTCCTTACAATCCTCAACAAAAGGTGTTGCGGAAAGAAAGAACAAAATCATAATGGAAGCAACGAAGGAAATGCTTCATGAACAAGATATTCCAATGCACTTATGGGTAGAAGCAGTAAGAACAACTGTGAATGTACAAAACAAAACACCCCATTGTGTCTTGGATAACAAGACCCCAGAAGAATCTTTCTTAGGATAGAAACCAAAAGTCAACCACCTCAGAATATTTGGTTTCCCTGTCTACATACATGTTCCAAAAGAAAAGAGAACAAAACTAGATCCTTCAGGAAAGAAGGGCATATTCATTGGATACAATGACACATAAAATGCTTATCGAATATACTTTCCAGGATTCAATAAGATTGAGACTATATAAGATGTTAATTTTGATGAAGAATCAGCCTACAACATATCAAAACAATCCCACAACAAAGAAACTGAAGAAACTGAAGTTCATAGAACTAGAGATACAATTATGGAATAAATGATACAAGGATACCATGACATGGCACAGCTATAGAGATCTATAGATGCACCTCTTGAGAATAAATCCTACAAGATAAGACCAACATGGGAATACGAAGCAATACAATGAGTAGAGAGATTTGGTACTCCATATCAAACCTCCAAAGAAAGCAAGAGACCGAGACCATACTAGTTATGTAGCACTACTTTGTGACATAATTGATGAAGAACCTTCCAACAATGAGGCAGAAACAAAAAAAAGGAACCAAAGGATTCCATGATCGAATAATATCAATTGATCATGAATAATGATGTATGGGAGGTGGTACCGAGACCATAAGTAAAGTTTTTATTATCCTCCAAATGGATATACAAAATCAAGCATGCAACAGACAGAAGCGTTGAAAAAATACAAGGAAATTTTTGTAGCACATGGCTTCTCCCAGAAAGAAGGCATATATTTCGAGGATATATTTTCACTTGTAGAAAGATACAATTCCATCATCTATATAATTTCCTTAGCTGCAGTCATGAAATGGAAGATACACCAAATGGACGTCAAGACATATTTCTTCAATGGTGTAGTTGAAGAGGAAGTGTGCGTGGAGCAACCACTAGGATTTGAGACACATCAAAAATAGACTCATGTGTGCAAGTTAAAGAAGGCCTTGTATGGTTTAAAGCAGCAACCTAGGACATCGTATGGAAGGATGGATAGTTTTCTCATGAGATTAGGATTTACCAAGAGTAAAGAAATGTCCAAACTCTACTTTAAGGTTGAAGATGGAAAACCGGTGATACTACTACTATACGTAGATTACTTGTTCCTTATAGGTGAGGATGAGATCATTGCAAACACAAAGAGGGGACTTGTTGCAGAATTCGAGATGAAGGACTTGGGGATGATGCACTACTTCTTAGGTCTGTAGGTGTGGCAGAATTCAAATGGGATATTCCTTGGTTAAGGTAAATATGCAATAGATATTCTGAAGAGATTCTGAATGATGGACTGCAAGGAAATTGCCACACTCATTGAATCACACCTAAAGCTATTGTGTGATGTTTCTTCAGAGACAATCGATGCCACGAAGTAGAGACAAATTATTGGATCATCAATGTACTTAACAAACATGACACCATACATATGCTTTGTTGTGAAAACATTGAGCCAATTTTTGACAGATTCAAGATGTGTTTACTTGGTTATTGCAAAGCATGTATTGAGGTAACTGAAGGGTACAATTGAGTATGGCTCAAGTATGTGACAGATCATAATATTAACTTGCATGGTTATGTTAATTTGAATTTGGAAGCTAGTGCCACAGATAGGAAGATAACTTTAGTATATTGCTTCAGTTTTGGATCCAGTATGATCTCTTGGTTTAGCAGGAAGCAGTCAAGCGTGGCAATGAGTACAACCGAGGCACAGTACATCATAGCTTATTCAACTAGTTATGGGGTAGTGTACTGGATTCAAAACCTATTGATATATTTGTTTGATCTCAAGTTAGAAGCGATTTGTATCTTCTGTGACATCTAGAGTTGTGTGAAGTTGTCCTAAAACCCGATGTTCTATAACAATTCAAATCATATTGAGATCAAGTATCACTATATATGGGATATGGTGCAGAGAGGAGCAGTGAAGCTCTAGTATGTGGTGACAGACAATAACACAACTAATGTGTTAACTTAGCCTTTAGCAAGAGTGAAGTTTGAGTACTTCAAGGAGAATATTGATTTGATCTATATCGATGTTCCTTGAAATAGGGAGTGATGTGATATGTCTAAAAGATGTAGGTGCACTTGGGTTTCTCTCTACATGTCAGCAAGACGCAGTTACATGACCTTGGGATTCTCTCCACTTGTCAAGAAGACTCAAGTGGTATGAGGGCCGTAATACATTTAGGATGCTCTCCATTGGGTGGATGACATAGATGTTCATGGGATTCTCTCTACATGTCAGGAAGAAGTAGCTGTGTGATCCTGGGATACTCTCCACATGTCAAGAGGACGCAGGTTCATCGAGGGACGTAATACATATAGGTTTCTCTCTACATGTCACCAAGATGCAAGTGTTTGATCATGGGATTCTCTCCATGTTTCAAGAAGATGTGTATGCTCCTGGGCTAATCTCCATTGGATGGAAGACCCAGGTTCTTCGAGGGATATGATGAAGGCACCTGGGTTGCTCTCCACATGAGATGATGAGATGATCTGGATATGACAAGATGACAGTAGGAGACGTAGGTGTATGATCCTAGGATATACCTACTATATGGATTTCTCATATAGATGATGAAGTCCTAGATGGGATCTAGGCCTAAATCCATCATGAAAAAGGGTTGCCTTTGTAGAAATTCATGATGATGTATAGGTTCATGAGATGTCACTATTAAATGGTAGACAAGATGAGATTTGTTGCAATGATGATGATGATGTCCAGTGATTATGATGATGTCCAACAATGATGATGATTTCAAGATATTGTGTCCATTAGTTATGATGACAGTGTCAGAAGAATACCTTCCTTTTTAAGAGGGAGTGTTCTTTTAAATGTAACTTCGGAAGATATTATTATCACATTTTTGTTATATTATTATTATTATAATTGTATCTCCTTTCGGAGATGTTTTTCCTTTGATCGTAGGTGTCTTTGATGTCCTTATTCTTGTGATAATATCGAGGTAAAACCCATGTTGCAAGTTGGGGCAATAGTCTCCAAAAGAATAGGTGTAAAATGTATTTTTGAGTCTCCACGGGAGAAGTCAACCCAATAAGACTAAGAAGTCGGCCCAGATAGGTTTTTAGGTAACCCACATGAAGTGTATAAATAGGGAGGCTCCCTCCCTCATTTGGACACATATCAAGTTCAAGCAAGTTTGCTCCAAGGAAGAGAATTACAAGTTCGATTTGATAGAAGAAGAAGAAGATGCATAAGTGAGTCTTATTTCTTGGTTTTTCTATATTTGTTTGACATTACACTAAGTGACGAATCTACACTGAAGTAGTTGTTTGGTTTTTCTTGAGAGAGGGTTTTCCCGGGATAAAATATTTATGTATCTTTTATGTTGTGCTTGTCTATCTTTCAGTGATCCTATTGCATTAGATTATAGATCTAACATATTTGAATTAAAGTGTAAAATATAAAACAAAACATAATGAAACAAATCATATATTCCTCTAGTTAGGTTTTCTTCTACATGCCAAGTTTGATCGCATAAATATCAACATGAATAACTAAAAACAACATCAAAATGAGTGGGGAAGGTTCTCACCCGCTTTGATACAATGTTGTGATGACAAACATAAAGAGGAGAATGTCCACCCAAAAAATTATAGTAAAAAGAGATAAAAAATTGTAGTAAAGAAGTGCACTAGGGTTTAACCAAAGGAGCTAAAGAGAGAGATTCCAAAGCATGAGTGCACTACATATTAGATGCACAAATGCACACAAAGACAAAATATGTTAACCATAAGAGAATGATGAAGATGTAGTGTTTGTAGACTTAAAACACTTGTCCTAGAGATCCTTAGCTCGTTAATAATAAAAAGATGATTTACAAACGAGGTTTGAGTTGTATTTACACAAAATTCAAGTAAGGCATCCCCCTAAGAGAGGATATGGGCACACATAATTAGGGTGCACTCCCTAAAAGGGTTTATGAACCTATATATCAAAGTTGAGTAGGTTGACCTTAACCATAACCTAGTATTACAATTAATTATGGCGTTAATCATAATTAATGTATAACCAAATAAGTATATCATTCTAAAACCATTGTCCTAGTTTTTTCTATTCAAGAGGGAAAAAATATAGATTTTACAAAATCACTTGGTAAGGTCTAGTTGTTTTCAAGGTTGAAGAACTCTGGGAAATTGGGTTGGGGGACTGAGCTAGGATCGCGAAAGGAACGAGGGTTTGTAGATGCATGAGCTAGCCCTAATACGGACACCACCAAGGTATATCTGAGGTAGGGTACTCGGAGGTGAAGGGATGGGCCCATCTGTAGGGGGATAAATCCCCTCCCTATTTTGGGATCAGGCCGTAGGACCTCAGGACAATGATAGAATTCATCCAGATTTAGAAGATATTGATGAGAAGACAAAGGAAAATGATAGAAATAGGATGAGGTGAGGCTTCTTACCCTGAGCTGTCGAAAACCCTTCTATGTGAATCACGTCTGAGAATACGAGGGAGTAGGTAGAACAATGGAAGGAAAAATCCCTAATCGATAAATTCATTGATATTTGGCCAAAGGAAATCGATCTACTCTGGTGGATTAAGGAAACATGGAACCTGAAAGGTCACTATGATCTGCATCTAAGAGCCAATGGTTTCTTTACCGTCATATTTTTCAATATCAAGGATCGGGACCAGATCTTGATTGGGGGGGATTATTTCTATTGTTCTGTTGGCTTATTCCTCACTCTATGGAAGGAGAGTTTTAACCTGGACATAGAAGATCTGATTATCACCCTTGTTTGGATCAAGCTATATTCGCTCTCCTATGAATATTGGGAGCCCAAAATTCATGAGGCCGTTAAGAATACTCTTGGGAAATTTGTGAAAGCCTCAAATCAAACGAAAATTCAAAGATACACTACTTATGAATGTATTTGTGTCTATATGGATCTTTCACAAGAACTCCCAGAGGAAATCAAATTAACTTGGGAAGATGAGGATTGGTTACAGACCCTGGATTATGAGTAGCTTCCTTTCCAGTGTAGGCAATCCCATGAGTATCGGAACATGAACAGGGATTGCCCAACCCTAAAACCTGTGACCATTCCCACTCCAAATCGAAAAGAGAAAGAAGAGTAGAAGGATAGTGAAGGGTTCACTCAATTTCATCATCGCAAAAGACAAGGAAAAAGGACCCCCAATCCACACCAGCCAAAGCAGAATATGGAGAAGAAGAAGCAATCAAGAAACAAGTATGTGATATTGAGCGAGCTAGATTCCAAGGAGGATGATCTGATTAAAGATTCCTTGGAACCCCATATCGAGGAAGGGATTAAATCTCTCTTGAATAAGGGAATGATATCACAAGATGAAACAATGGAAGATATGGAGGAACATATTCCAGATGAAGTCGAGGATATGAACCTAGGCAAACTGGATCTGGATGAAATAGAGAATGAATGCAGTAAAAAAGGATAGGGGTATGTGTCTCGGAGGCAGTTAGAAATCCTACATAAGGTGATTCAAAAAAAAATATGCCCCACATCTTGGCATTAGTAAGGATCCTTTGAAGGGAAGTAAACACAAGTAGTCGGAGGAAGGAGAAAAACAAGGACGAAATACAAATAGATAGAGAATCACAGATATTGGCAAAAGGATGGTAGAATCGAGTCAGTACCCGACGATAAAATCATCCTTTACAAAATTAAACAGAAATACTTAATGAACATGATCACTTGGAATATTCGAGGGGTCAACATCCTTGGTAAAATAAGGACCCTTCGAAACAAGTTAAGAAAGGAGAAACCTGATGTGTTGTTTCTACAGGTACCAAAATGCAGAGAAGAGAATTTGTAGGAAATAAAAGGTAAGTAATGGAATGGAAGTCAGGAATAGAAATTGACGACCTAGGGGTGGCTGGATATTTATCTATGCTTTGGCACCTGGAGACTCTCCATCAATTAACTTTAGTGAAACACAGTGTTCTATCAATGCATGCTTCCAGGTAGTCAATTCGGAGGTAAGACGAGCACTCACCAATGTCTATAGATCTAGCATTTGAGCACATAAACCATCTTTATTAGCATCCATGGATAAGGAAGCACAAGAAATGGAAAATCAATGTTGGATAATGGGAGGAGATTTAATTTGGTCGCCTCCTTATCAGACAAGAAGGGAGGAAGAAGAAATTTGGAAGCAAAAAATATTTCCTTCAAAGATTTTATTCAGGAGAGAGGATTGATTGATATAGAAACTAGGAATGGTTGGTATACCTGGAATAATCGAAGAGGAGGGGAGCATCACATAGCATCACGATTAGACCGCTTCATTATATCAGAGGCAATGATTGAAGGTACCAGGGAGGAAACCACTTAGGTACTTCCCTCTGCAAGCTCTGACCATTGGCTTGTTAGTTTATTCTGGGATGACGAAAGACCTCCCATCCAACGCCCTTTCTGATTTGGATATTTTTGGCTTGAACACAAGAGTTTCAAGGAACTTGTCGGAAAATGGTGGGAGGAAATGGAACAACCTAGGGAAACTCTTCTGTACCAATTCCAACAAAAACTGAGAAAGTTAAAAGCTAAAATATGTACATGGAATAAAGAGGAATTTGGGGACATCTTCCAAGATAAGAATATTCTTAAGGTCAAGCTAGAGGAGCTACAATGAGAGGAAATGGACAATGGGTACACTGATGATTTAAAGCAAAGAGAGCATACCATCCTGGACCAGCTAAATGAACGAGATCGCCAGGAATAAATCTATTGGAAACAAAAGTCCAGAAACCAATGGCTATAGGAAGGGGAAAGAAATACTTCATCACTCAGTGATTCAAAATCACCAGAGGGATAAACTAATGCAGATAAAAAAATACAATGGGAAGTATGTCGAAACCAGGGAGGAGATGGAGGTAGAGTTAGTTCAGTACTTTGGAACGATCATGGAGGAGGATCTTCCGGATAGGACCGAGGATATAAGAAATATTACCAGACATATCCTGAGGCAGGTTATAGAGGAAAAAAATGATGTCTTGTAGAAAACAGTGAACATCCAAGAAGTTGAGGAGGCAGTCAGCCAAATGGCGGATGGAAAATCCCCAGGGCCTAATGATTTCAGAACCAATTTATTTCATCATTTTTGGGACATGATCAAAGAATAGTTTTGGAGGATATTGGAGGACTTTAGGAAGGATAAGGGAGTTCTGAGAGCCTTTAACTCCACCTTCCTCACTATCATCCCGAAGGAGTAAGGAGCTGGTACTCCTAGTAAATTCAGGCCTATATCCCTTTGCAATGTTATATACAAGATTATAACTAAGGTAATGGAAAAAAGATTAAATCCCCTGCTATCGAATTTAATTTCCCAAGAACAATCTGGGTTTGTGGAGGGTCGACAGATTCTGGATGGCATCATTTTGTTCCATGAGGTAATTCATCCATTGAAGGTCTAAAAAAAACAAGTATGTTGCTAAAACTAGATATCTCGAAAGATTACGACAAATTAAGTTGGAAATTCATCGAAGAAATGTTGGGGGCTTATGGATTTCAGCAAGAGAGGATTCAATGGATAATGAATATCCCTTCAACAAACTTATTTTCTATTCTTCTAAACGAATCTCCTACTAGAACCTTCAAACCATCTAGAGGCATCATATAAGGGGAACCCTTATCCCCATTTTTGTTTATACTCATGGAGGAAGTTCTAAGTAGGGTAATCAAGGACAAGATTGCAAGCAAAGATCTCCGGGGTTTGAAATTCCATAATAACTAAGAAACTATATCCCATCGGCAATTTGTAGATGATACAATGCTTATGGGGCACTCATCCGTGCAAGAAGCGAGGACTCTAAAGAAACGTCTTACCTCCTTCTCTAAGGCCTCAAGGATTGAGGTAAATAATGCCAAGAGTCAAGTCTTGTTCTTTAACAGCCTCGAGATTCATCAACATAATATTTTGCGGATCTTGGGGTTTCAAGGTAGCTCCCTTCTATCCAAATACCTCGATGCTCTACTCGCTGAAGGGGTTGTCAGGAAAGTCTCGTGGGAAGATCTTCTGGATTGTATGAAGAGGAAATTAGGGAACTAGGCTTTCAGACCTCTTAACTTGGCTAGCAAAGTTGTGTTAATAAAATTTGTTCTTCAAGTGGTGCCAATATACCTATTTTCCACCTTGGCTGCCTCGAAGTTAGTTCTTAAACATATCATGGAAATCCATAGAAACTTTTTATGGGGGGTAACAAAGGAAATCATGGGTGGGATCTAGTTAGTTGGGACACAATTTGTAAACCAAAAGTTCAGGGTGGTCTAGGTCTGAGAGACCCACAGAAAAAATAGTCAAATTCTAGGAGTGAATATATGGTGGCTCTGAGTGAGACATAAAGAAGAGTTGTGGGAACATTTATGGCACAATAAATATGCACAAGGGAATCCAAAACAAGATCTGATAAGGTTCAATGAAGGAAGGGAAGGATCGCATATATGGAATCACGGATACCTAAATAGAGAAACTATACAAGACCATAGTTCTGGGAAATACGGGAAGGAAAAGATGCCAATCGTTGGAATGACTCCTAGCAGCAAATGCCAAAGATATTCTCCCAAATCGAAATCCAAGCAAGCAGGGACAAAGTTGAGGAAGTGGGGCTAATCAAATTCCATCAATTCTAGGGAGAAGCTCGAAACAATGAGGAATTCCATGAATGGAACCCACAAGAGTGGTGGGATGAAAGATTCATAGCAGTCGAAACTCATAATCTCTTGGAGGCCCTGTAGGATCGATGAATTTGTATTCAAAGAGTTACTGATAACCTAAGATGGGTCTATCTGCCTAAAGGAGCTTACAACATGAAATATTCCTATGAGATAACCTTTAATCATGAAGAAGCACAGAATAGGGAAGCCTAGGATAAGGTATGCAAATTCAATCTATGGCCCACAATTGCATCCTTCATTTCGGTAGTAGTCCACAAGCGAATATTGACAGGGGGGAACTTAATGCGAAGAGGTATAAATGGCCCCTTTTGGTGCACCCTTTGTCAAGGTGAGGAAGAAACTATGAACCATATCTTGGATTCATGTTCTTTGGCCTCGTCATTTTGGGACTCAGGCGCTGAAATATTCCATAGAACTAATCGGGTAAGAATTCTACCTCACCTTACGATAACAGTTTAGGACAAGGAGGTATTAAAAAACCCAGTCATTCGCAAAATTTGGATCTTGTTCCCTGGAATGTTGATGTGGGGAAATATGGAAGGAGAGAAATGGAAGAGTCTTTGAAGGACAAAAAAACCAACCGCACCTAAGCTGGACCCAAATTGTCAAAAACATTGAGGAAACAATCAAAATCACTCAGTGGAATGAGAAATATTGGGAGATGGATGACAATGAAAAACAAATTCTGGCATGATGGGGTTTGGACTGATCACCTCAGGGTTGGTGAAATTTTAAAGTGAATAAATTTCTTCCAACAAGTCCAAGCACCTGGTGTCCCCCTCTAAGCGGGCATTTCAAGTTGAATTTTGACGGTTCCTCCAAAGGAAACCTAAGGTTGGTCGGATTTGGAGGAGTTATCCTAAATAGTGAAGGTATGATTCTCCAGCTCTTCCATGGTAGTATAGGTCTGGACACCAACAATTTGGTGAAGCTTGAAGGCTTAATTCATGGAATTAGGCTTGCCTTTAGATTCCATTGGGAACCTCTGGTAATAGAGGGTGACTCCAGCATCGTTATTCAAATGGTGAAAAAATTACAAGGTGGCCAACTCATCAACAAAGTTGTTAACAACTGGTGGATATTGCATCAAGTGGAAAGGCTATATGATTACATTAAAAGGTTCCACGCATGGTTTTTTACCCACGTCAAGCACGATGGAAATTGGGTGGCTGATTTGATGGCCAACGTTGGTGAATGAAGGAGGGAAAGGTTCATGGCATGCTAGCTATAAGTGGAGGATGCTAATGAGTTGAAGTTGTGGTGTACACACTTGTCAACCCAAGATATAGTTCGTTCCAGGGAAGTGATTGTCGACACATGGCATGTGTCAGATCATTATCATGAGGTATAGATGTCACAGCCTCCCATATCTAGGAATTATCACTCTTCATCATTAATCCCTAAGGCTGGTACATTCACTTCACACTAGGAAAAGGACTCTCTGAGTATCCCTCCCGTCACCAGTAATGCAGAAATATTTTCATCCGACCTAGTTTGAGACAAGTAAGGAAAGGAGATCTATGGGAGGAGGTGGAAAATTTTGGATATGTACTATTCCAATCAATGGCAAGTACAGAGTTGTGAGTAAGGATCACCTAGTAAGGATGAGCGTTGCAACTATTTATTGGGCCAGTATTCACCATCCTCACAAGCTTGGCATTTTTGTTTGGAGGAGGACTGTTGTGGGAAATCGTTAGCTGCTTGAGTACCAGACTAAGTTCTCGATGTCCCCTAAAAGGAAAGTGCAAGGGGGAAATACAGGTCACAATGAGGGAAGGAAGAATCCTTCCTGGGAACTTATGAGAGGTAGGCAAGTTTCGCTCTTCTTTCACGAGCGCATACGCCCTCTTATCAGGGATGAAATTGAGAGAGTCGAATAGACATTGTGGAATCGTGTTCAGTCTATGGACATGGAAGATTCCAAGGCAGAGGTGTAGTATTGGGTGAGTGACCCAGGGATGACGACTGGTCATCTGTCCACTTATGAGTGAATTATCACCACCCACTGGGTTACCAAAGAACTGATAACCCATGTACTTATGGATAGAGAGAACAAAACAATGGGTGATGAAGAACTAGTCAAAGCATGGAAGGAGCACTACCAACGGTATTTTTAAATTATTCTAATATTATACTTAAGTATAGTATTCTAGGTGATTGCTCTAGATTGAAAAAAACATGTTTATAGATAGGTAGGCGAATAATAAATATGAAACATAAAATTAACACATAAATGTGTAAATTTTGATGAATATTATGATAAAAAAAACATATTTTATGTAAATATATGCGATATTAGACACCAAAAATGACCAAATAGTGAATCTATTTTTTGGAAAAAATCCAAAAAAATATTCAATTGGAGAAATTTCACCCTTAAACATTACCCTAGTTTACCATGAGAATCGGATGATGCATAAAACGATTGACCACATTGCTCTGAAGCTGGGAATTGTGCTTGAATTAGTGGTGGCAGGGGAAATATCAGTGGGAGTGAGATCCAGGATCTTGTTCCCTGTCCATGGTCTGAAGGCTCAACATACAACTGAGGTCAGTTCTCATCCTGATGGTCTTCAACCAGGTGCACCAGTAGCCCGGGCGTCTCTTCCGAATCCAAAATGAAGGTGCTAGATGTTTGCTGGGTAGGGGACTATTTATGTCATCTGTGTCTGTAAATCCAGGAAGATATTTTAGTTTTTGTTTATGATTTACTGGGATTTCAGGATTCTGTGGTTCATAGAAGAAGGAAAGACTAACGGAATGCAGTTCTCTTTTTGTAATGAACAAAACTTTTCTGATTTTTACCTGTAAGATGGATAGGAAAGCTAATTATAAGGGAAATTTGGGTTAGGGGGGATTTTGTTTTTGTGATAGTCTAGTCTCAAAAGTACTGAAGATGTTCGGGGTCTCTAGGCCCCAAATTCATGATATATTAATGTAATGAAGGATCTCTTTAATATAATTTTACTTGCTTACAAAAAAAAATCAATGTATAACCAAATGAATTAATGTCACAACATGAGATGATCATCATCACATCTGAATATTACACCATTTTCAATAAGTTTGTTTGGTCAAGCTTTAATTTTTGGTTAATAATAACGCTTCTAGTTTGGTCTATATTGGAAATAAATATATAGAAGCATGGTTATGGTTAGCATTATTAGATAACTCCACAATATTAATTCACATCAATGACACAATAATGAATGCCCCCTAACAATGCAATCTTAATAGTTTTCAGGTGATGAGTTACAAGGTCCTTGTTACTCCCTAACAATGTTAGGAATTTTCACATTTGCATGGGATTTCCTCTCTCATTGAGCACAATAGTAGACCCTTGGATCTTAGTGTTTGTCAAAAAATTTAGGAGACACTTGGAGATAATGCAATTTGTTTTCTCTTGCCTAAACACCACTCATCATCTCAGGAAAGGAAAAAGGTGTGGAGGAGCATCGATTTTTTGATAGGGGGTTTTCAAAGGCACATTTCACCAATAAATTCCATTTGGGTACCCTTTACACATGTCTTTACATAGGGTTATATGGATTGCATTGTCTTTTGTTGCATTTGTTATCATGAATTCTAAATCAGTGCGAACACTGCTTGTTCCTCTGTAATGTAAGTCACAACTACAGAACAAAAGGACACAACAACATATCCTTTCCTTGAATAATCAAATCAAATAACATGAAAAACAATATACCTCAACCTTAGATCCGCTTGTCTTCTTTCCAAAAATTCCTTGCAATAGTTCAGTACCTACAAAATAGATCACAGGACAAACAAAAGGGATGAGAGCATCATGATAAATTGACTATTCATATTGGTGATCAAGGAATCCAATAATATCTAATTACAATCAATACAATCAAATATAGGAAAGGGAAATGTCTTTGTATTAATATATGGATGAGAAAGAAGTACAACCAAAAGCCTTGATGTCGATGGCTTCGATCTCAACAAGAATGTCTACAATCTCCTATGACTATGAAGACCTCTCCAACCACAAGCTAACTCTACTTTGCCTCTGATTCAGACTTCAAACTAGTGGCATAAGGGTGCTTTTTCCTCTCCTCCCTCACTCTCCTCATGAAGATTCCATTTATAGGCCTAGAAATCAAGAGATGACTTGGAAAAAGGATAGGATGAGATCCCTATAGGTGTGGAAGGTGAATGCCACCTCTCCCAAGCATATAGGAACTAACCTTGTGGAGGTTTCCGCATGAAAGCTTCTAGAAACATCTTTTTTTTCTCATTTACTGACCACTGGCACTTTTAGAAAAAACTGACAAAGGCGCCAACAAAGGGTTTTTTCTAAAGAATAGGAAAAGCAACGCTTTTTGCTCAACTAGGACAGGCGTCGCCGACGCTCTATGCAAAAAACAAGAAGGCGCTGTCCCTTCTAGGTCTAGGAAAAAGGTGACCAAGGTGTCTCAAACTAGGCTTTCTGGGAGGTTGAAAGGAAAAGTGAAATTCTCATGGAGGCTGATAAGCAATGTGAGATTTCCAAGTGCAACAGCATCATTGAGGGAGATCCTTGTTCATAGGCTAAATCTAGGGCTCGAGATTGGATTGATGGTTGATATGTTCAACTAAACATGGTATTTTCATATATTTTGAACACATAAAGAAATTGATCGCCCAAATACATAAAAGATCAACACATTGATATTGCATGTGGTTAAAACTCTTAGAGAGGTAAATAGTCCATGGACCTATCCAAATAGATACTTGAGGTGATATATTAATGCAAAAGGAAGAAGTATTTACATATGAGTTTCTCACAATTGATCATTAGGCAAATAACCATCCTTTATCTTTAAGTAGAGATCATGGACCAATCGAGTGCTAAGCCACATATTAGTAACCATTAAGATCGAGGTGAAGATGATTCGTAGGATAACTCTTTTTCTAGAACATATTGCAACCGAAAAATTACATATGTATAGATGCATACTAAATAAACACATTTTACATAAATGCGTATTAGACAATGTTGATCTTAACCAACTCCTAAGTGTCTAAATATCCTTATACCATCACTCTTTTTTTTTTGCTTCTCTTTTGATTGAGTTTTCTCTTCAAAAAACATGAATTTAAACAATAAAGAAAAGAACAATTCTTTCCTAGAGTGCACTAGCTCTATATTTCTACAATAATAGTCTAAAAAGTGCAAATGAAATCAAAGATACTTCACATCTTAACAATGCACAAAACAAAGTAAAGAAGCACTTTTATTTTTCAAATGCATATATCAAAATGAAACTTGATATCTATATTCTTTTCAGATTTATAAACATAAAAACAAAGAATATCTATAGCACTCCATTCATTCAGAAATCAAAAGGAATATGACAAGCACCCAAACAACTCCAAAACAATCAAGAATTGCTCCAAAACAACCAAAATGCAACCAAAACACTCAATTACTGAGGGGAGGAAGAGATAATGTTGGGTCTAGGGGATCTATGACTATCACATGCAGCCTAAAAACTAAAACCAAAACCAAAAAATGAAGGAAATCTTAGTCAACAATTGAGTTTCAAAGGGCAGCGCACTTTCAACACTGCACCAGAGCACCTATGAGGGGACCGATGCTCCTATAACATTGCTAAAAGGTGCCTATGAGGGGACCGACACTCCTATAACACTGCAAAAAAGTGCCTATGAGGGGACCAACGCTCCTATAAGGCTGCACAAGAGCGCCTATGAGGGTAGTAGCACACTTACCACACAGTGTAAAAGCGCCAACGATGCCTTTTCTCCTAAGGCAAATGGCGCCGATACAGTCAACACTTACGACGTTAAAAAAATGGAAACCATGGCACTCTATCTACATAGCCCAGGCGCGCCGGTGGAGAAAAAAATAGAATAAAATCTAGATCTCCTATGGAAGAAGGGAAGAAGGTTTGATAGTGATCCAAAGAGCATCAAGAGGATGCAAGACACTCTTCAAAGGAAAAATACAAAGAAAGGAGGGTCTCTAGAGGCTAGCAAAAGGACTGATAAAAAGACATGAAATCAAAACAAAAGAAATCAGATCTATGTACAATCCCCAGTGGAGTTGCCAATTTTGTTATCGGATAAATCTACTCAATCGGAATCAAGCTAGATCTCCATAGTCCAAGTGGATCTAGAACAAATCAAACACATAATACAATATACTTTCCTAGATCAAACAAAAATGCAAAGAAACAGATAGATCACCTACCTGAAATATGCAGATCGTCTTCTCTCTTTGTTGATCCAAGCTCCAGAATCTTCAGATCTACAGCTGCAAAATCCTGTCAAGCATGTGGAAACAAGCAAACAACATATGCATATCCAAACATATGATTGATCTAAGCTAACAGTTAAGGAGTAAAGCACTAAACATCATTAACAACAACAATGTTTATGGAAAGAGATTTGTATTAATGTAATCAAGGAGATACATAGAATTACATAGGAAAAGAACAATAAAACCTAGCCTTAACGCTGCAATCTTCCATCCAACTATCCAAGACAAAGCCTCCAAAGCAAGATAGTAAGCCACCTAGAAATTCCACCAGCATAAAAGTACCATATACCTTCCCCCCTTCCAAATGGAGAGAGGGTTTAATTTATAAGGCTAAAGAGATAGAGTAGGTTGAGGATTAGGAGGAGGGATCAAAGGGATCTTCCCTATAGGTTAGGAACCAAAATGCCACCTCACCTAAATGATAGGGATAGACATCCACCTCGTCCACCTTCGAGAATGGTCTTGAATCTTCATTTTTTGCCCTCAGAACACCACCAACGCACTTTCCAAAAAGGGGAAAAGTGTCGTCGATGCTCCTAGTAGTGGGAAACAAAACGTCGGCGTCGGCACACCTAGCATGAAGGGAAAAAGCACCTTTGGCACTCCTAGCATGAAGGAAAATAGCACTGACCTTCCTCAAGAGGGAAAAAAAAGGAAAATCTAAATCTCCGTCAACTTTAGCAGAGAGAAACTTGGGTATTAGGCAAAGGGTTAACACATGGATCAAGAGTACAAGATTTCGGTGTAACAATATGTATTCTGAACGGGCACTAAAAGCTAGAGATGCTTCAGCCCAAATTTTGTATCTCGGTGCTACAAATTTATATATATATATATGACAATCTCTTATATTTATAGTTGTGTGTGTGGAAAATGTAATGTGTGAGATGATCATCTACTTATGAATTTACATGTGTTGTTTATGTTTCAAATGGACTTTTAAAAATGAGCAATATGCGAATCTAAGACATAGTTAGCTAGGGAATTTGCCACAACATTTAAATGTATTGGAATATGTTGATATGAAACTTGCTCAAAATACCTCTCTAACAACCTAAATCTCTAGAAAGTATGAAGAAGCATGGGATTTCAGATGGTGTAGACTCGATTAAGTTGTTGAACAACTAGTTCAGAGTCTAGGTAAACCCTAATTTCCCTTACATCATTAGCTAGGGATTCCATCAACAATCTGATCATGGCTTAATATTCCGTCAGATTGTTGGTGGAGGGACCTAAAAGAACACCCCATGAACTCACCAGCTCACTTGTAGGAGAGTACAGTACCCAAGCCGCTAATGCAATATTAAGTGTATATCGATGAGCACCATCAACAAAACCAATGAAGGAAGTCATCTTTCCATTAGAAAAAAGACATGCATAAGTAGGGTTTTATGAAAAAAACACATTTTGAATCACACAAAAGACACTTCTCAAAGCTAAGACACACAATAAACTATAAACAATATTTGCAAAGACCCTATGCTAGATGACCTAGGCATAGTATATTTTGAGGTAGAGCCCATTTCGGGGCTCTCCCAAAGGTATCCCGTCATAATCAACCAATTCATATGCCCCTTTCTCTAAAATGCGACTAACAATATAGGGCCCAAGCCACATAGACTCAAATTTTCCTGCCCCCATTTTGTCATGCTTCTGGTCATAAGTCAAGACCAGGTCTCCTTCATTGAAGGAACGGGGTTGGACAGTCCTATCATATTGAACTTTCATTCTTCATTTATATGCCTCATTAGCTAAGGCAACATCACGTTGAGTTTCATGAAGTTTGTTTAGATACATGAATCTTTCTTCATCTATAGTGGTGTTGGGAAATAGTTCTACAGCAAGCTTTAAAGAAAGGATTTCACACTCTATCGAGAGAGTGGCTTCTAGCCCGTATACTAATTGGAAAGGTGTAAAACCAGTGGAAGTTTTAATAGTAGTCCTATAGGCCCAGAGTGTAGAGAAAAGATGTAAATTCCAAATTGACTTGGCTTGCCCTACCATCCTCTGAAGCATTGTTTTTAATACTTTTTTTATAGCCTCAACTTGGCCATTGGCTTGAGGATAGTATGGTGTAGAGTATTTGTGACGACACCCTAATTTTACACTGAGCTCTGCCATCATTTGTTAAGATATTTAGACACTTAGGATTTAGTTAAGATCAACTTGTGTAATATATCCATTAGGTAAAAGTGTGTTTCTTTAGTATGCATTAGTATGCATTTGTAAATATTCTAATCCGACGGTCACAATATGTTCTATACATAGAGTGATCTGACGGTTCAACTTCTCTTAGATCATACCTACCATTGATCCGTCGCTTAACACCCGATTGGTCTAAGATCTCTAGTTAAAGAGAATAGAGGGTCCTTGGCTAGTTGATCGATCATGAGAAGCTCATGTAACTTTCTTTCTTTTGCATAATAAATTGCTCCAAGTAGCTATTTCGCTGGGGCCGTGGACTGTTTCCCTCTCGAGGGTTTTAACCATGAGATAAACATCGGTGTGTTGATATGTGATCTATTTATGTGAATTGGTTGCTCAAGGTGTTCGGTCTTTTGGGAGTATCTTGTGTACTCGAACATGGTATCAGAGCGTTTATGAAGACCTACTTTTGGTTTTGATCAAGATCTGGAACCGGTGTTGCCGAAACTTTGAAAGGGTTTTTGGTTCTGGATTTTCTATGCATTTGTGGCCCATGGGAGCTATTCCATTGCATATAGAATGCCATTTCCATTGAAAAATAGTTTTCATTTCATCGAAAATTGTTTCCGTTTGTTCCAGAAACACCCATTTCGGCAAATCTGAAGGTATAATGTTACAGTGACGGATTTGTTTTTTTTTTTTAAATCTCTCATATTTTATCAGTTTTATTATTAGATCTTTACTGTTTTAGTGTCGGATGGTTTCCTTCCCTGGCTACGTATGCTCTTTTCCGTGCACATTGCGCGATCGCGGCGAATCAGAAACAGTAAGGGAAAGTTTTATCTTCTTGTCTTCTCGGCTACGTATGCTTTTTGTCGTGCACCTTGTGCAATCATGGTAAATCAGAAACAATGAGAAAACCAAAAACAACGAGAAAACTTGAAAACGTAGACTTTCTAGGTAAGCTAACCAAGATCTAACCCCATTGTGTGGAAAAAGTTTTTTTTTTGTGATTTGCAGGAAAATAAGGCAAGCACGGAGAATGAAAAAAAAAAACCCTTCCTCTTTCCATTCTTTTATGTACTTTTTAAACTTAGTTCACTTGGTCCAAAGTTGCTTTATTCCTTAATAGGTCTTGAGTTCAAGTCTTATTAAGCTACTTTTTAGTGCATGAAATTTCTATTTTCAAGTTACTTTATTGTAAAAGTGCATCTCACATAAATAAAATAAAATAAAAAGTGAGTCACTTAAGTCTTTTAATTTATTGCTGCACTATTTAAAAGTAACATTATTGTAAAAGTGAACATCACTTATTCTACCAAAAGTGATTCACTTAAAAGCAACTTTATTGTAAAGTGATTGTCAAAGGTTGATCTTGGCAAGAGGGGGGTTCTTTTTTTTAGTTGGTCAATTTAATATCTTCCACGTCACTATTGGGGACATCTTCAACATTTTCTTTGATCAAGCATAACTTCATCATCCAGAATCAGTTTTCAGTGCCATTTTTTTTTAAACCACATATTTTTTCGAGCTCTTTGCATCCAGACAATTAGTTTTTGTTCTTTCCGCCATTATTTTATAGTATGGCCTCCCCTTGTGATATTATACTTACAAGTTCTAACTATTTCTCATGGAAATATCGTATGGAGGATGTTCTACGAAGTAGGGGACTTTTCAGGATAACCTTAGGGAAAGAAACAGAACCCACCAATGAAGATAAAAAAATTAAATGGAAAAATAGATGTGATGAAGCTCATGGATTGATTGGGATGTTAATATCTACTGATTTGCGATTCCACATATCTGAAATTGATGAACCTGATATAGCTTGGGAAAAGTTGGAATCTGTGTTTGGTAAACACAATGAAATTCGGGGTCATCAACTTGAGAATGAGTTTCTTTCCTTGAATCCAAATGATTTTTCATGCATTCAAGACTATTTATCTAAGTATAAAACTCTTAGACTCTTATGTGTAGAATTGTTGCTAGGGTTTTCACCCTAGCTTGTGCTAATGAGCACCTACTAAGGAATCTAGATCCCTTAGTAGCAGTTCAATGATGTATGAATTAAATGATGATAAACTGAAACATAAATTAATCTAAATACGTTTTTGAAGCTAAAGCAGTAAAAAGCAACTAACATGAAACAATACGGCGAAAAGTAAATAATATAGAGCAGAAACTATAAAGGAATGAATAATGATTTTTATTGATGTTACCTCCAACGAGGAGGTTGATGGAGTCCGTTGCGCTGGTCCGATGTCGGTGGCTTCGAGCTCCAAGCTGCTTCTTCTCCTTCTCCGGTTGTGGAAATGGGCCAAAAGAGTTCTCAATGGTGAAAGTAGCTTGATGGTAAGCTAGGGTTTCGAGAATAATTTCGGCAGAGGCAGGATGCTTATGATAATGGATATGGAATAATGGGTCTCCATCACTTATTTATAAAACCATGTGGTTTAGGTCAACTTTTTAGGGTTTTAGCTGTTTTAGGGTTTCAGCTATTAGGGTTTCTTCTTTTTTCCTCATTATTTTATATTTTTTATTCCTTTTTGGATATTTTTTGGAGGAAAAAAGGATTTTATAGCCTTTTGGAGGCATTTTAAGCTTTTTGGTGACCTTTTAGATGGTTTTATGGGTTTTTGATGGAGATATGGTAGGAAAGTGGACAGATGAGCCATGTAATCGGGTAGATGAGGTAGTTAACCATTTTTGGGTGTTAACAGATTGCCCCCTGATGTGTGAGGGCAGGAGCTCATCGTATGGCCGATGGACATCATGAGTCATATTTGGTTTTTTCTTGGGGTGTGGAGAAGAGAAGGAAGCAACTGAAGTCCGGAACACCTATCTCGAACCACCTACAAGGACTGAAAAGTACATAACCTCAATAATGGGTGAGGGATCATCTGATGATATGGACGAGGTGGGCATTCCCATGCTCGTATCAGAATATAACATAGCAATATAAATGGTCCTCAAATGCTGGATGAGGAAAAAATCTCAATATATGTACGAGGCGGGCATTCCCATGCTCGTATCAAGATACATAAAAATCACTTGTGAGGCCCAAAATGGAGGACCTGTAGTAGATAATCACTGTGCATATCATGAGGGTCCGGAAGGGACACAAATATGGAACATACTGCTGAACTGACCATGTCTGAGCTGAAAAACTGATACACTGGAATGGCAGCAGTGCTACTGAATGTGGTTCCGAAGGAACTGATGAGCTGCGGGATCAAAGTGACAACGGTCATACGTGCAATGGTACACTGAGCTGGAACTGAACTGGGTACTCGAGGAAGCATGGAACTGGATGGCTTCTGAATACAATCGCCAACGCAGCCCGGACATCCACGGGAACATATAACTGGTCGTTCCAAAGTGACTCACCAATGTGCTAGAGTCGGGGGAAATCCGGGGTCTTCATCAAATAGTGGAATGGATATAAATCCTGCGCGATTCTCAACGATGCGATTAAGGTGCTGAAGTCGAACATGTGAGAAACAACCATTCGGAGAGGCAATAATGATTCCTCCCAAAATGGTCCGTAGGCACTCACCACAGATGGTGATGGGTCCAAGGCGCAGGAGCCTCTAGGTCTATCCTCTGGAATAGAGGAGTTGTCGTCGACAGAGGGAGACCTGCAACTATCAAGGCAATGATGTTTCCCTGACAGGAGCGCGAGGTGCAAAACCGAACTGTGATAGTACTGATGGTAAGAGTGATAAACTGGTGGGACTAACTGGGCAAGTAGAGTGGGTGGACTCAAACTTCCTTTGTTCAGAGTATGATGGCGGGGATGATCGGGCAGCACATGAAACTGATTGGTGGTAAAGGGATCATAGTTGTAAGGGATCTGGGTAGTTCACTGGGCTGAGGGAGACTCAAGCTGTGGTAACATGGTAGGAGACTGCAGAATACTCTGAACAAAGGCGACCTGATTGGAGGTGCTGCCGAGAGGATTGATCATAGTGCCAAGAGGCGGGGGGTGACTTCTTCATGGGTTATGGAACGAGAAGAAGTGTGGATATATAAAATGCTACTGTCGTGTGGATTTTCCGAGCCCATGACAGTACATGCTCGTGGTTGCTTTCATATTTACGGAGTCTGAAAGCAAACAAGAAGACTCTGATGGAATGAAATGGCACTGTCATGTGGATTTTGTGAGCCCATGACAGTTCATGCTCGTGGTTGCTTTCATATTTAAGGAGTCTGAAAGCAAATAAGAAGGCTCTGAAGTAATGAAATGGTACTGTCATGTGGATTTTGCGAGCCCATGACAGTTCATGCTCGTGGTTGCTTTCAATTTTAAGGAGTCTGAAAGCAAATAAGAAGACTCTGAATTGATGGAATCAAATGGTACTGTCATGTGGATTTTGCGAGCCCATGACAGTTCATGCTCGTGGTTGCTTTCAATTTTAAGGAGTCTGAAAGCAAATAAGAAGACTCTGTATTTGGTGGAATGGTACTGTCATGTGGATTTTGCGAGCCCAGGACAGTTCATGCTCGTGATTGCTTTCAATTTTAAGGAGTCTGAAAGCAAATAAGAAGACTCTGTATTTGGAATGGTCAGGCAAGGAGGAAGTGTTCAATTAAGGAACATTTATGATGATCAGACCTGATGGCGGGGGGGGACACTGGTGGGCCTCCTTGCAGGGTGGATGGATGGTGGCAAAATAACGAAACCTTTGCAGTATGACAGGAGTGAATGGTTCGTGTAAAAGGTGTGGAACAATCAGACGGTGGTCGATGGGGCATGCTAATCAAGGTAGCAAGATGTCAGGACACAATGTTATGATTGTACCTAGGTGAGAGCGAGAAAGTATCTCAAGCATCATCATGAGCTCGGAAAGGTGATTCCGATGATATAAAAAGTACTAAAAACGGAGGGCGGCCAAAGTGGCACGCAAACCGAGACGACGATGGGTGTCTAAAAAATGGGCAAAAAATGATGTAGACAAAAAGATGCAACGAGGTGACCATTAGGATGATCTAGTTGTGCTGATTCCAATGGTGGAAACGGTTCGGAAAACGGATTCCGGATGGGTTCAGGATGGCCAAAACAAGAACGAAGTCGACTGACTACAAATAGTAAGTGGGCCCAATGTGACACGTCATTTGTACTATTTGGGATTGATTGGCGATCGGAGTGAACTAGAGCTCACGGGTGATTTCTGGACGATCTGACCGGTGGATTCGAGATTCGGGAGAGCCAGGTATTCTGTTAAACCGACACTTGTTTTTATTTGTTGGGTTGGGGGGTTGGTGGGGCCCATGGGGGGCTGCTGTACGGTCTATAGGTGTGGACCGCGGGTTCAGCGGTCGAAATTGCGGTGTCCGACCGCGGGTTTGACTTGGACAGCCGCGGTCAGAGGTCGCGACTGTCGGGCTTGACAGCTGCGGTCTGGATCGCGACTGTCGGGCTAGACAGCTGCGGTCTGGACCGCGACTGTTGGGCTTGACAGCCGCGGTCTGGACCGCGACTGTTGGGCTTGATAGCCACGGTCTGGACCGCGACTGTTGGGCTTGACAGACGCGGTCTGGACCGTGACTGTTGGGCTTGACAGCCACGGTCTGGACCGCGACTGTTGGGCTTGACAGCCGCGGTCTGGACCGCGACTGTTTTGGGCCATGGATGGGTGGGGCAGGTCTGTTATTTGGTCATGAGCCTAATGAGACTTCTTTGTTTGATTTGCAGGATTCCATGGGTGATATGGCGGGAGAGGGAGATGCCAGAGGATCTAGTGACTACCATTCGAGAGGACCGCTGGGTGCGGTCCATGTTGGCGCTCTTCGGACTACTAAAGTTCGCGGAGATTCCGATGATACGGTCAGCAGGTTTACTGCTGAACCGCTTGATTCATTTCTGGGAGCCCGAGACACAGGCATTTCGGGTACAGGGAGAGAGGGTGGACCTCACCCTGGTTGATGTTTATTTTATGATGGGGTTACCCTGCCTGGGGCGAGTAACGGATACACAGCCGCGGGTCTCTGCGGATCTCGATATAGATGACTTGGCAGCGCGCTTTTGCAGGGCAGACGCGAGGGTGCATAGGAATGCACTCTGGATTCAGGATTTACGGGAGTCAGCTGTACAGGCGATGGCAGCTTGTGTCGTACGGATTTTGGGATCCCAGTCACCTGAGAAGGTGTCGGGGGGTCAGATGCAGATTGTAGAGCGAGTGCTGGCTGGGACGTACTATGCGTGGGGCCAGATGTTCCTGACCTGCGTGCAGCGACAGCTGACCGCAGCGAAGGAAGCTGGCAAGGGATTCTGTTTTGGTTCGTTTCTAGTGGCATTTTTCATGGAGAGGGTCCCTACCCTGCGGCCGCGGGTGCCGGTCAGAGAGGGAGGCCTGAGGGAGCCCCGGATGATCCGGTGGGGAGAGATGCTGCGTCGCCGGGGCGGCGGGGACGTGGGGCGGTATTTCACTCAGGAGCTGTATATGCAGTGGCTTCAGCTACCACTGGCGTTGGAGGACTATCCTTACAGAGGCACAGACTACACAGGGGATCCAGATGCGCCACGGCCACCTGGACAGGCATGGGGTCCAGACGGTATGTATGATTTTAATTGTTTTGTCCAGTTTTTAATGTTATATATGATATATATGGTGACTGACAACTAGGTGTTTGCAGATGTGGGTCCGAGGCCGCCACGAGATTATGTGCCTCATAGAGGGGTTGTGGCGGTTCCGGCTTTGCCCGGACGAGGTCTTGTGCATCGGCGAGACGCGGATGGGGCGCTAGAGTCTGTACGGGTGCTGTTAGAGCAGCTGTTGACGGGAGTGAGCGATGTGGGGTGGGAGGACCTTCCTCGAGATATGATTCGGGATTGTAGGCAGGCGCCTCGGGATTTCAGAGGGATAGCGTTCCGGGTGGCTCTCTTGGCGGAGAGGGCACGAGCACGGGTACCGAGGCCTAGGCGAGCTGAGGACTCGTCGGAGGAGGAGCAGGAGGAGGAGTCAGAGGCTGCTGACACGGAGAGTGATCCGGGGTATGATTCCCACTAGGGAGAGAAGGGGGCTCTCCCTGATTTTTTGTAGCTGCGGCTTGTATTTTATGAGCTTTGAGGGATGTACATACATATTTTTTGTATAGCTGAGTACTGGGGTACTCAGAACATG
>LPNX010178360.1:2757-36725 GCA_001517045.1 Pseudotsuga menziesii
GATCCTTCTCCAACCCCCGGAATGGGTTGTATCTTAAACGTTTCTACCCATAACCGAAAACGTGACCTCATTGGTCCGCATTTGCACAGTTTGCTCTCTTTTTGTTTTTCACCATTTTTTACCACAATCTCAAATTCATCGCATTTTTGCATGCCCACAGATGGATCCTCTTCCACCTCGTTACATCAGCTTCGCTGATGGTGCTAGCCTCTGGTCTCCCAACCTAGCTTCTGCAGCATGGGTCTTATATTCTCCTTCCAACGAATGCATCCACCTTGACGGAATATGTATTGGCGCTGCTACCAATAACCAGGCGGAGTATGATGCTGTGACCGGTCTCCTAACTGCTGCCCGCCAGATGGGCATACGTCACCTTCATGTGTTCTTGGACTCCCAGCTACTTGTCTCCCAGCTCAACAACTGCTACCAGGTGCGTGATCCCTACCTATTTAGAAAATTTCCGCGTACAAAACAACTTAGCCGACAGTTTGAATCCATCACATTCACACATGTCCCAAGAGCTTACAATAGTGTCGCAGATCAAATGGCGAACAATGTCCTAGACTGGCATATCAATCACACTATGTAACACCTCCATCATGCATCATTACCCCATAACATATCATCCAAATATACAAAAAACCAAAACAGACTGCATTGCATCAACATTTGCATACATAAAACATAAATATCCATAGGGCATCCACGTGCCTAGTCATACATACATCATATTGCATCACATAAAATACGCAAGGGGCATCCACGTGCCCAACACCCTAGACTACTTGCATCCATGTGCAATACAGACACATCAAACATCATAAAGCGCATCCACGTGCGTACAAATGAGACAATATCATCAAAAAATGTGCATCCACGTGCATATATATATATACAAGACAAAAAATACATGTTCAGAACTATACATATTCTGAGTACCCCAGTAATCAGCTATACAAAAAATATATAGGTACATCCCTCAAAGCTCATAAAATACAGGCCGAAGCTACAAAAAATCAGGGAGAGTCCCCTGCTCTCCCTAGTGGGAATCATATCCTGGATCACTATCCATGTCAGCAGCCTCTGACTCCTCCCCCTGCTCCTCCTCCAATGAATACTCATCTCACCTGAGCCTCGGTACCCGTGCCCATGCCCTCTCCGCCAAGAGAGCCACCCGGAACGCTATCCCTCTGAAATCCCGAGGCGCCTGCCTACAATCCCGAATCACATCTCGAGGAAGGTCCTCCCACCCCGCATCGCTCACTCCCGTCAACAGCCACCCTAACAGCACCCGTACAGACTCTAGCGCCCCATCCGCGTCTCGTCGATGCACCGGACCTCGCCCGGGCAAAGCCAGAACCGCCACTATCCCTCGCCGCACCACATACCCTGGTGGCGGCTGCGGGCCCACATCTGCAAAACAACCATTTATCAGTAACTATATATCGAACATATATCATACATAACATAAAAAACTGGGCAAAACAATTAAAATCATACGTACCGTCTGGACCCCATGCCTGTCCAGGTGGCCGTGGCGCATCTGGATCCCCTGTGTAGTCCATGCCTCTGTAGGGATAGTCCTCTAAAGCCAGTGGCAGCTGGAGCCACTGCATATACAGCTCCCGAGTGAAATACCGCCCCACGTCCCTGCCGCCCCGACGACGCATCATCTCTCCCCACCGGATCATCTGGGGCTCCCTCAGGCCTCCCTCTCTGACCGGCACCCGCGGCCGCAGAGTAGGGACCCTCTCCATGAAGAATGCCACTAGAAACGAACCAAAACAGAATCCCTTGCCAGCTTCCTTCGCTGTGGTCAGCTGTCGCTGCACGCAGGTCAGGAACATCTGGCCCCACGCATAGTATGTCCCAGCCAGCACTCGCTCTACAATTTGCATCTGACCCCCAGACACCTTCTCAGGTGCCTGGGATCCCAAAATCTGTACGACACACGCTGCCATCGCCTGTACAGCTGGCTCCCATAAATCCTGAATCCGAAGTGCATTCCTATGCACCCTCGCGTCTGCCCTGCAAAAGTGCGCTGCCAGGTCATCTATATCGAGATCAGAAGAAACCCGCAGCTGTGTATCTGTTACCCGCCCCAAGCAGGGTAACCCCGTCAGGGAATAAACATCGACCAGGGTGAGGTCCACCCTCTCTCCCTGCACCCAAAACGCCTGTGTCTCGGGCTCCCAGAAATCAATCAAGCGGTTCAGCAGTAAACCTGCTGACCGTATCATCGGAATCTCCGCGAACTTCAGTAGTCCGAAGAGCGCCAAAATGGACCGCACCCGACGGTCCTCTCGAATGGCAGTCACTAGATCCTCTGGCATCTCCCTCTCCCGCCATATCACCCATGGCATCCTGCAAATCAAACAAAGAAGTCTCATTAGGCTCATGTCCAAAAGACAAACCTGCCCACCCCATCCCCACCCCAGGACAGTCGCAGCCCAAACCGCGGCTGTCAAGCCCAACAGTCGCGGTCCAGACCGCGGCTGTCAATCCCAATAGCCGCGGTCCAGACCACGGCTGTCAAGCCCAACAGTCGTGGTCCAGACTGCAGCTGTCAAGCCCGACAGTCGCGGTCCAGACCGTGGCTGTCAAGCCCAACAGTCGTGGTCCAGACCGCGGCTGTCAAGCCCAACAGTCGCGATCTAGACCGCGGCTGTCAAGCCCAACAGTCGCGGTCGAGACCGCAACTGTCAAGCCCGACAGTCACGACCTCGGACTGCGGCTGTCTAAGTCAAACCCGCGGTCGGAGACCGCGATTTCGACCGCTAAATCCACGGTCCACACCTATAGACCGTACAACAGCCTCCCATGGGCCCCACCAACCCCCCAACCCAAAAATCAAAACAAGCGTCGGTTTAACGAAATACCTGGCTCTCCCGAATCTTGAATCCACCAGTCAAATCATCCAAAAATCACCTGTAAGCTCTAGTTCACTCCGATCGCAAATCAATCTCAAATAGTACAAATGACGTGTCATGTTGGGCCCACTTACTATTTATAATCCGTTAACCTTTTCTTGTTTCGACTTTTCTGTACCCATACGGAGTCCATTTTTCGAACCGTTTCCACCATTGGAACCAACACGACGAGACCATCATAATGGTCACTTCGTTGTAGCTTTTTGACTACATTATTTTTTGCCCATTTTTTCAACACCAATAGTTGCCTCGATTTGCATGCCACTCAGGCCGCTCTCCGTTTCTAACAGTTTGTATATCACCGGATTCATTTTTTCGAGCTTGTGATGATGCTTGAGATCATTTCTCGCTTTCACTTGGTACAATTACAACAGTGCGCCCCTACACTTTGCCACCTTGATTAGCGCGCCACATCGGCTGCCGTCTGATTATTTCACACTTTTACATGAGCCATTCACTCCTGCCACACTGCAAAGGTTTCATTATTTTGCCACCATTCATCCACCCCGCAGGGAGGCCCACCAGTGTTCCCCCCCCACCCTCAGTTCTGGTCATCATAAATGTTCCTTGATCGAACACGTCCTCCTTGCCTGGCCATTCATTCAGAGTCCTCTTATTTGCTTTCAGACTCCTTAAATATGAAAGCACCCATGAGCATGAACTGTCATGGGCTCGTAAAATCCACACGACAGTACCATTCCATCAATTCAGAGTCTTCTTATTTGCTTTCAGACTCCTTAAAATTGAAAGCAACCACGAGCATGTACTATCCTGGGCTCGTAAAATCCACATGATAGTACCATTCCATCCAGTCAGAGTCTTCTTATTTGCTTTCAGACTCCTTAAAATTGAAAGCAACCACGAGCATGAACTGTCATGGGCTCACAAAATCCACATGACAGTACCATTTCATTACTTCAGAGCCTTCTTATTTGCTTTCAGACTCCGTAAAAATGAAAGCAACCATGAGCATGAACTGTCATGGGCTCGTAAAATCCACATGATAGTACCATTTTATATCCACACTTCTTCTAGTTCACTAACCCATGAAGAAATCCCCCCGCGCATCTTGGCGCTATGATCAATCCTCTCGGCAGCACCTTCGATCAGGTCGCCTTTGTTCAGAGTATTCTGCAGTTTCCTACCATCTTACCACAGCTTCAGTTTACCTTAACCCAGTCACCCTCAGATCCTATATAGCTATGATCCCTTTACCCCCAGTCAGTTTCATATGCTGCCCGATCATCCCCGCCATCATACTCTGAACAAAGGAAGTTTGAGTCCACCCACTCTACTTGCCCAGTTAGTCCCACCAGTTTCTCACTCTTGCCATCCGTACTACCACATTTTCAGTTTTGCACCTTGCGCTCCCGTCAAGGAAACATCATTGCCTTGATAGTTGCAGGTCTCCCTCTGTCGACGACAACTCCTCTATTCCAGAGGATAGACCTAGAGGCTCCTGCGCCTTGGACCCATCACCATCTGTGGTGAGTGCCTACGGACCATTTTGGGAGGAATCATTATTGCCTCTCCGAATGGTTGTTTCTCACATGTTCGACTTCAGCACCTTAATCGCATCATTGAGAATCGCGCAGGATATATATCCATTCCATTATTTGTCGAAGACCCCGGATTTCCCCCGACTCTAGCACATTGGTGAGTCACTTTGGAACGACCAGTGATATGTTCCCGTGGATGTCTGGGCTGCGTTGGCGATTGCATTCAGAAGCCATTCAGTTCTATGCTTCTTTGAGTACCGAGTTCAGTTCCATATCAGTGTACCATTACGAGTGTGACCCGTGTCACTCTGATCCAACAGCGCATTAGTTCCTTCAGAACCACAATCAGTAGCACTGCTGCCATTCCAGTGTATCAGTTTTTCAGCTCAGACATGGTCAACTCAGCAGTATGTTCCAGATTTGTGTCCCTTCCAGACCCTCATGATATACACAGTGATTATCTACTATAGGTCCCCCTTTTCGGGCCTCACAGTTATTTTTATGTATCTTGATACGAGCATGGGAATGACCGCCTCGCCCGTATATCAAGATTTTTCCTCATTCAGTATTTGAGGACCATTTATATTGCTATGTTATATTCTGATACAAGCATGGGAATGCCCGCCTCGTCCATATTATCAGATGATCCCTCATCCATTATTGAGGTTATGTACTTTTCAGTCCTTGCAGGTGGTTCAAGATCGGTGTCCCGGACTTCAGTTGTTTCCTTCTCTTCTCCACACCCCAAGAAAAAACCAAATATGACTCATGATGTCCATCAGCCATACGATGAGCTCCTGCCCTCACACATCAAGGGGCAATCTGTTAACACCCAAAAATGGTTAACTACCTCATCTACCCCATTACATGGCTCATTTGTCCACTTTCCTACCATATCTCCATCAAAAACCCATAAAACCATCTAAAAGGTCACCAAAAAGCTCAAAATGCCTCCAAAAGGCTATAAAATCCTTTTTTCCTCCAAAAATATCCAAAAAGGAATAAAAATATAAAATAATGAGGAAAATAAAAAAGGAAACCCTAAACAGCTAAAACCCTAAAAAGCTGACCTAAACCACATGGTTTTATAAATAAGTGATGGAGACCCATTATTCCATATCCATTATCATAAGCATCCTCCCTCTGCCGAAATTATCCTTGAAACCCTAGCTTACCATTAAGCTATTTTCTCCATTGAGAACTCCTTTTGGCCCATTTCCACCACCGGAGAAAGGGAAGAGGCAGCTTGGAGCTCGAAGCCACCGACATCGGACCAGCGCAACGGACTTCACCAACCTCCACACCGGAGGTAACATCAATACAAATCATTATTTATTATTTACTGCTTTTGCTTCATGTTATTCACTTTTCACCGTATTGTTTCATGTTATTTGCTTTTTACTGTTCTAGCTTCAAGAACGTATTTAGATTAGTTTTCTTTTCAGTTTATCGTTATTTAATTCATATATCATTGAACTGCTACTAAGGAATCCATATTCCTTAGTAGGTTCTCATTCGCACAAGCTAGGGTGAAAACCCTAGCAACAATCGTGTTGAGTGGGAATGAACCCCACTTTTTCCCTAGTAACTGAGGTTGAGGTTGCAACTGAGGTTGAGGTTGGGGAAACAATAGAAGAGACAGGTCTGATGGACCATCAGTGATGGTGGAGACGAGCAGGTCAGTTGAACTGGACATCATATAAATGGACATTGTGTCTGAAGAAGGAGGTGGGGGTGAACTTCTTCGATCAGGGTGATCTTAGACTCAAGGGAATGTTGACGGAGGTTAGCTAGAGCCATTCAAAATTCGGGAAAGTCTTGGCAATGGTGAGAGTAATGTCCATACAAGCCGCAGAGGGTGCAAGCATGGTTTGTTCTCAATGCCTTGTTTCTTACTACTGGTGCACTTGGAAGCTCAATGACGGGGAGGTTTTCATTTGTATCCATGGATTTTGAATGTGCGCGGATGATTGGGATCTCAGGGAAATTCTGAGTTAGATGTCCCTATTGCTCATAGACGGCACAAGGTGGGACTTGTCGTGGCTCTGTGGTGGATTTAGTATTATTTCCCCTAACTCTTTTGGGTTGGGGCGGTGTAGGTGTGGGTGCGGTGGTTGGCTTGTGCAGATCGGGTGGAGGGTGAGACTCGACTGCAATAGTTTGCACTGGGGTTAAAACAACCTGCGGCATTGCTAGTTGAGCTGGTGGATTAAGATACCACACCGAAATTCCCAATGTAAAGTTGGGTAGGCTTAAGGTGGCCATTACAGGTTTGCTCATGACACCAGGTGGGGGAAAGAGGAAGGGAATCATATGGAATGGAGATGAGCCCAGATAACTCCCTGCTGGTTACATGTGTGGATGCGGTTGTGGTTGTGTCTGCATGTAATGCTGCTGCTGCGAGTGATGTTGCAGTTGTTGTTGGTGTTGTAGCTGCGGATGATGTTCTGGTTGTGGTTGGGGCTATGGCTGTGGTTGTTGTTTGGGTACAGCGGTGCTGGATGAGACCATGCACAAGTCCGCAATTTCATTTTGTGTCAGTGGTGGTGACACTAATGGGAAAGGATCCGTCATGGTGAGATCAGTAAACAACCTAGGGCCCAGATTCAATGGTGGGGAGGCTGTTGTGTTTTCAACCATGGTGTTGATTGCAAGGACGACATTGGTGTGTGTGGTTGCCCCTTGTGGATCAATGGTGGTGATGGTAGGGATAACATTGGCAAGTGTCGTTAACCCTTGGGGATCATGATAAGTGATCTGATCAACCATTGCAATCTTCCCTTCATGGGGGAACAACATGAGACTGAAGACAGTTGATGCGACTGCTCTCATGGCATACATATAACTTCTCCCAAGGAGAAGGTCATAGTCCAGTTGAGCATTAATGACCTCTATGTCAATCAGCACTATCTTCCCGGCTAATGTGATGGGGACATAGGGGAGGATTCCTTGGGCTTTAGTGGGATGTCCATCATAATCCTGCAGAGTTGTGGAGGACAGTTGTAGAATTGGTGATCCAAGTTTCTGCCAAACAAAGGTAGACATAATGGATGTGGATGCCCCCTCATCCAATATGCACCGATGCACAACCAAATTCTGAATGGACACTGGGATTTGGAAGGTGATGGTCGAGGGCATGCGTAGTTCCCCATTCTCCATGTCAAATGTGATCAACTTGGAGTCGGAGGGGTCTACTTTCCCAAAGGAGGCTAGTAAGGCTTTCTAATGCATTGGGCATGTTTTAAGTGCCTCAAGAGTAGACATTACGGTTGGCGTTTGGGCCAAATCATCCACAATGCTATAGCTGACTACTACTCTAGCTCTAGCGTTATTGGAAATCCTGCATATGGGGGGGCATGGGAATGGGGGTAACTGAAGAGGTAGGTTATCTGTCTTAAGCATGTATATTGTTGACGAGTCAGCAGGTTCGGTGTTGGCTCCGTACTGATTATGTCTAGTTTGTAAGTTGACCTCTTTAGTCGTCAAGGCTAGCAGGTGATGAACACCTATTTCAGCCATGGGAGGTGCCCCGAGAGCATTGAGATTGGATTGGGGAGGGGATGTGGTTGCCACCAACCCTTAGACTGGTAGCAGGTTTTGAAGCACCATAGGAGGAGGTCCTTGTGGTTCTAGGTTGGGTTGGGCTTGATTTACAGCGTTGGCAGACTTTTGGGCCTCGTTTTGAATGGCCTGCTTAGCTCAACCCATAAGGGGACACTCGAATGTGTAGTTCCCATAAACATCGCAGAATGTGGACGGTTGGTTTGTGTGCAACGGGGCGTTGCGTCTTGGTGCATTTTGTCGTGGGGGGTTTTGGGCTAGATGGTTTGCCATGGCATTGTTGGGAGGGTTCAGTTGTTGACCTCCTCCCTATGGTTGGTTATTGCCTTGGTTGCAGGGCCAATTATTTCTAGCTTGCCCTTGTTGATTGTTGGGGGTAGGCTGGTTGGGATGGTTTTGTTGTGTGAACACTTGTCCCAACGGAGCGGGTGGAGCGATGGTGGGGGATTGAACCGGTTGCACTGGTGGTGCATAATAGATTTGCGGGGGTAGCGGTGCCACAAATGTGGGAATTTGACCCACATACTACTTTGTTGGCCAAGCCATGGCCTGGGCCTGCTGTGGTAGCGCAGGCTGTGCGTAGGAAGTTGTTGCTCTGGACTAGGACATCATTTTGGCATAGTCCAGAGCTTGGTTTTGGTAAGCAACACTAGCAATGTTGCTTGGTTGTGGTGTAACGGTAGGTGGTGTCAGACGGTGTTGTGGCTATTGGGAGACCGAGCCTATGATGTCGTCCGCAGCATGAGGTGCCCCAGGTGCATCATGGTAGGAAGTACTCAGATGGGGGACATCTAGAATGGCGATGTACAGGTATCTAGACTGAGTGTAGATAAGGTAAAATTGTTGAGCTTTCAGTATGGCCTCTTCTTTGGATTGGGGACATTCGGATGCGACGTCCTTTGCTATGGGCAGGAGCAAGGTCTTAAGGAACCAATCCAAGAAGATCCTATTGTTAAGTTGGATTTTACATAAGCTGTGATGTCACCGCCACTCATGGATGTGGTCGGTTATATGTGTCACAGTGCTATGGCGATAGGATAACAGAATATCCAGCCCTTCATCATATATGACGGGGACTTGGAAATACTGTAGGAACATGAAGGCTAGGGAGTTGAAGTCCAGGTATTTGGCTTGCGATAGCTCAATGTACCATTTGGCCACATCACCTGTAAGGCTGCATTGGAATAGCCTCAGTCTGATGGAATCATCTACGATGCTGTTGGATGAGCACCATAGATGGAATGTCATAATGTGATTTTGGGGGCATTCCCCCGCCTTGCCTTCAAACTTAGGGATGTCTGATAGCAGCTTAGTTGGCATTGGAGGCCAAAAAGCTTGATGGTGAATGGGGTCATTTGTTAATCTAGCCAAATCAGGCAAGTTAAGATGAGCCATGAAAGGCATATTTGACCCTAGGTTGATGTGGGATGGGGCTACAATGGTGGTGGGGTTTGTAGGTGCATAATGCATCTACACAGTTGAGGGTGCTTGCGGTGGCACCATTGCGGATGGGCCAATGCCCCCAAGTGTTGTGGGTGGGACAGTATGAGTGGCAGGGACATTGCCCCCATGTATGATAGTAGGGGCAATGTAAGTGGATGGTCCACTACCCCCATGTGTGGCAGGAGGGGCAATGTGTGTGGAAGGGCCATTTCCCCCGTGTGCTGCCATTGGGCCAACTTGGCTGGTCACTATAGGTGGTGGAAGCTTACTGATTATAGTCTGCATAACTATGCTTGGGCCACTTGGCAGGTTGCAGGTGACAGGTTGTGATGTGGACATGGGTCCACTTGCTATGGCTATGCCAGAAAATGGATCCAAATTTGCACCAGCCAATGGGATTGATGGTGCAGTATGGAGGTCTAGTTCATACTGATATGGATCTAAATATAAATCAAAGGTTATGTGGCCTTCTGATGGTGTGGGAGACCGCTAAGAATGGTTTCGACGGTGTCTATTGAGTGTTTCGAATGGTGGTGGTTCTCCTCTTAGGAATGAGGAAGAGCATGGAGGATCAATTGTGTTAGATTTTATGTATGAAACTGGTGGGAATGGTGTTTGGACCCCGGTTTCAATGGCTTCCTATTGGCTGGAAGTGGTCACTGGGCCACCAAGACTACCAGAAGATAGCACTTGGATTTTTCCTCACAGGTGTTTCTACTCAATCGGAAGGGGTCATTTCCCATTTCACTTGGCAATTCCTCTCAGCGGCAAGCTACTTTGGGGTTCCTGTGGTACTCCTCATAATGAGTTTCTTGGCAGAACCCAATTACTTCCCACAGTTGAAGTAGTTAGGGACTTATGTCCTCAAAGACTGCACATTTATTTGTACTTAGTGTAAATTGGTAAATTTTAAGGCTCTCTCAGCATCATGAACTGAGTTGGGTTAATTAGTTGTTATGGTGCATTTGTTTGTTTGTTTTTCTGGTATTTGGTAGCTGCAAATGGTTTATGAATTCATCATATTGTGGTTGTGTATGCAAGCATTGAATAATCAGAAATTGTGAACAAATATAGTTTTTAACCCTGAATGTGTATGGCCTAACTAGATGAGTACCTCACACTGATATTCCTCTTCAACCAAGAGAAGGTGTTAGGCTCTCAACAAAATGGGACTAAGCCCATCTGTAGATCCTCAGGGCACCTCCCGGATGCAAGGTTGGTCAAAAGGGAGGATGCTTACCGCCGTGAGAAGCCCTCCTTCCCTACCCTCTCTACCTTCTAGGTCATCCAGTTTTAATGGTTTGGAAGAATGTTCAATGAAGGGCCTAGATCTATATGAGCTTGCCCTTCGTCATATCCCAGAATACCTCGAAGGGTGATGACTGGGTAGAGGATGAAGGGTAAGCATGACAGTTAGTTTTAGGTTGATTTCAGTTAAGCTACATTCATTTGATCAAGCCATTAAGATTTACTTGGAATTTACACATTGTTTGTGAAATAAATTGTAAAAAAAGGAAACAGAAACTGAAATTGAACTGGTGTGCTAGACAGAGGCGGCTGAGCCACACTGACAGTCCTATAAAACTAAAATTTAACTCCTATTACACTGAAATTTAAGCTATGTTTGATAGACCACACATTTCTAATCAAATCTGGTGAGGGGACCGCAAGATTTTTTTAGAAACAGGCAAGAAGGTCGCACAGAATCCACAGACAGTCATGCTCTGTGTTTCTAAGTGAAGTCGCACTTATTAGGGGATTAAGTGTGCCTTGGGCATGCCTGTTTGGTCATTAAGTGTGCCCTTACCTCATGTTCAGGCCCAATAACAACGACCTACCCCGGATTTTGGGTTTTTTTTTTATCCAGAATAAGATCCGGCCGACAGTAACTTGTACTGTGGCCAAACTGACTCGATTTTTCCTAGCAGAGGCTTTGGCAGCACTAATAATGAAAAATAAACTTAATTTAACAGGAAATTTGAAAAACTAGGGCAAAACTTGAAAAACTTGAAATTTTAAAAATTTGGCCCAGGGATCCTGTGGAATCGACCTGGTATGGTCGCCATTTCTATAATGAGGATTTCTCCTTTCTACAGGGGTAGGAATGGCTCCCTTCTGTCTATAAGATAGAAGGGTAGGTTCTTGCATGCATAAATACTGTAAAAATGGAAAATGGAATGTAAATGGACAGAAGCTAAACAAAGAACAGAAAGAAGAGAGAAGCAATGGTGAACCCCTCTGCAAACACAAGTTAGGCTTCCGCTTCCAAAGACCTACAAAAAAATCCTAAGCTACAATAAACTAAAATACCTGCAAAACAATGTTAAACATAAACCTGCAAATGAAACATGGGTTAGAAAGCAAAGAAAAACTAAGAAGCAAAGAAACAAAATAGAAACATGGTTATACTTTCTCTTTGGGTGGAAATGGGCCACCATGCCCTAGCTTGTGGAAGCACCTCTCTTGGATGGGGGAGCAATGGCCCAATGGAGATGGAGGAGAGGGAGTGTGGGTGGCTTGAGAGGCAAATGTGTCTCAAGGCATCCATGAGCAACATAACAGTAGGCAAGGGAGAAGTGTTTTGAGAGTGACCCCCCACCCTCCTTTTATAGCTTTTTCAAGGGGTTTCAGGGTTTTAAGCCCTTGGTCAAGGATTTAGCCCCTTTTTTGGGATTTTAGCCCCTTCTTCCCTAAATTTAGCTCACTTTAGGGTTTTAGCCCCTTTTGGGGGGATTTAGCTCCTAGGAGAGTATTTTGGGCTCCTTTTTGGGGTTTTTAAGCCCTTTTCTTCATCCTTAGGCTATTTTGAGTGTGTGGGGGTCTAATGGAGTGATATGAGGGTCATGAGATGGTGTCCTTGGGTGGTGTAGGCCATTGAGAGCTGAGTGGGGGATTTTTGGGTTAACATGGCTAATGATCTCTTATATGCTATAGTGCTACTGGATGAACTTGCTACTAATTCCATATATCTTGAATTGAATACATTGACTTGATATCATTTACATTTGCATCTATAAGAACTAAATCAACTTAGTATGTCTTCTTCATTCATAGAAGTGATTGATGGAAAGGAACTAGTCACTAATACAATTGTGTAGAAGATATAGTTGTTTGTCCTTGTACTTAAATAGAAATAATGTTCCCTACAATCAAATGCATTTTCCATCGCACTAGAGTCCATGGTTAAGTTGCCGGAAAGACCAGAATAGGTGCCATGCCATGAACATTTTGGTACATAAATGTGTGGTAGAGACTAGAAATATGTTACCAGTTACCACTACCAGCCATAAAGACATGTCCAATGGAAACATGTTTCTACAGCTGGAAAAGAATTTCCATGCCATACCAATGTCCATACAACATGTTTTCTTCTCTACTTCCATCTATTTTGACTTGGTTTGACTCAGTTTTTTACAAGACTTGACCAAAAATGCTAGTAAAAGTTGACATTTCCTCTATTTTTCCTTTTATATCCTTTTACTTAAATTTTTAACATTACCACTAACTTTTCCAGTATGTTTGAGAAATTTTCCAACCTCATCAGACTTCATATGGGGAAAGAAGAATTTCATACTCCATTCAAAACTCAACTGACTTAACAATTTAAAGGATTTCAGGATTGGCAAGATTACAGTCATTTGATTGGATTCTATCATGTATCAAGGAATGGGATTGGCATTTAATCAAGAGCACCAAGCCCTTTATGTAACCCGACGTTGGTGCCATTGATTGTTGAATTCCTCTATCATGGCCTTAGCAAAAATGTACCCTTCACTCAAGCCAAAATCATTGATTATGCATGAGCTTTTTCTATGATATTTTAAGGCTTGTATTAGGTAGTTTCATCAAAATTTAATGGCGTTAATTGATGTCCTTGGAGGATTGAGGTAGAGCCAAAGGCTAGATGAGGAGGCAGAGGGTGACACTAATGGTGAGGATCCCAATATAAGTTATGTAAGTTATGGTGGAACTTTCCTTGTCATTTAAATGTTCTTTCTCATTATTCATAATCCTTTCTTTCAAAGTTCCAATATAATGTGCTATTTATAAATGAGTGGTCATGTTTCTAGTGTGTTTCAGTTTTGGAAACACATACCTGTTTCCCCGTATCGTGTAACTTAGGTCCCCAACCGTAAATGGAATTGACTTAACTTCATTGCAATTAAATTTGTGGCACTACTGTGAACTTCCCTAGCCACTATTTGACTAGAATTCAATAAACCTTTTTTCAAAGCTAGTATTAAATGTCAAACTAGAATCAAGGCAATACTCATTGTAAAGGGAAATGTGCAGTAATAGGAAGAAGATAGAGATTACCAACAAAGGACAGACAAATGAATATTATAGTCAAACAAAAAATATGTTGAGAGAGAAACCAACCTTAGTGAGTTCTACTTGTGAGTGACAAACTAGAGGAGATGTAGATCCAGTAGGGGCAACATGACCATTTACAACATTATTGATAGCTGAATCTGAAAAAGGATTGGGTGTGTTTCCACCATCCTTATTTTTTTCATTTTCCATAAGCTCCACCTCCTCCTATTCTATCCGCTGAACCATTAGAGGTTAGCATACATAGATATGCCTACAAATTCATACATCTCGTATGTAGTGGATTACTAATATAAATGCCTTCATAACAACCAACCAAAATATCTAATTGTGGTAAAAACCAAGAAGAAGTTGTGAATAGAATTCTTTTACTATTGTTTAGTACTCTTATTTGATGCTTATGGATGGTTTATTAGATGTCTTTGATACTTGATGCTTGGTTAATGGATATCATCTTCAATTGTCTCTTGATAATAAATTATAATCGGGTAAGACCTTTCTCTATTATATTGGATGCTTATCACTAAAAATTTTAGTAGTGTGCATGTTTCTCAAATTTGGTTGTGTTGCTCTTAACCCTTGTTATGTCATCACAAACGGTGATATATACCGATGGGTTATATCTATTAATCCAACCAACCATACATTGTTTAATTTTTCGTGGTTGTAAAGTTTTTTAAAGTTTTTAAATTTTACATTAAATAGAATTATTTAAAATTATACAAAATCCCGTTGCATGCATCAATTCTTGCAAATTCTAAGTGTAGGAAAGTGTTCCGATAGAAGAACACAATATTCCCTCTGCGGTTTGCCGTTTTTTGTGTCCAAGATGGAAGAATATTCTACCAAGAGGAAAAGAAGCAGCAATGAGGGCTACCTTGGAGTGCTTTCTAAGAAGAAACCCAAGCCTGAACCTGAGAAGAACAAATTCATGTTCAAGGTTTCGCTTCTTAATGGTTTGAATTTAACTCTGCAGTTGGAGGATGGCATTGAAAAGATGTTGGTCACCGAGTTTGTAAGGACTATTAGGATAAAAGCTAAGAAATAAAATAGAAAAGGGTTCAAGAAAGATACACTACGGTCCCCAAGTCTATGTGGAAGATGCAATGGGAAAATGAATAAATATGGAAACATCATATGCGATGATTCTCACAACAAGCCCATGCTCGTAGCTCTGCAAGTTCATCCCTAAACTTCCTCCCCTAAAATTTTATATTAAATAGAATTATTTTAATATCATTTATTTGATTGTTGATTGGGCTATATTTTAGTGACATAGGTTTTGATATCATATCCTCCAACGTTGGCAGCGTATCAGACGTCATAAGTGTCAGCTGGATGTACTGCAATTCAATTAAACCCCGAGTACGGTTGTTAGTTTTTCTTTGATAATGGAAAATGTTTGGTGTTTGAAGCCTGAATGTTCTATATAAAACTATTTTTGTTTTATTAGAGTGGTTTTGAGGCTACTGAGTGGAGCTTTGTAGCAATTGTGGAATGCTAGATATTTTCTTGAGTTGTACATGCATAATTTCTTTGAGTGATTAGTGAGACATCGACCCCAGCCATAGAATTCTTTGTATAAACTAATGAAATCCCGTTTCATGCATCAATTCTTGAAAATTCTATGTGTAGGAAAGCATTGCTATAGAAGAACACAATATTCCCTCTGTGGTTTCCCATTTCTTGTGTCCAAGATGGTAGAATATTCTACTAGGAGGAAAAGAAGCAGCAATGAGGGCTACCTTGGAGTGCTTCCTAAGAAGAAACCCAATCCTGAACCTGAGGAGAAAAAATTCATCTTCAGGGTTTTTCTTCTTAATGGTTTGAATTTAACTCTGTAGTTGGAGGATGCCATAGAAAATATGTCAGTCACCAAGTTTGCAAGGACCGTTAGGAGAAAAGCTGAGAAATAAATAATATAAAAGGGTTAAGAAAGATCTACTGCAGTCCCTAAGTCTATGTGGAAGATGCAATGGGACAATGAATAAAGATGGAAACATCATATGCGATGATTCTCAGAACAAGCCCATGCTTGTAGCTCTGCAGGTTCATCCCTGAACTTCCTCCCCTAAAATTTTATATTAAATAGAATTATTTTAATATTATTTATTTTATTGTTGATTGGGCTATATTTCAGTGACGTAGTTTTTGATATCGGATCCTCTAGTGTTGGCGGCATATCAAACATCATAGGTGTTAGCTGGATGTATTGCAATTCAATTAAACCCCGAGTATGGTTGTTAGTTTTTCTTTGATAATGGCAAATTTTTGGAGTTTGAAGCCCGAATTTTCTATAGCAAACTGTTTTTGTTTGCTCAGAGTGGTTTTGAGGCTACTAAGCAGAGCTTTGTAGCGATTGTGGAATTCCAGAGCTTGTCTTGATTTGTACATGCATAATTGCTTTGAGTAATTAGTGAGACATCGACCCCAACCATATCATTCTTTGTATAAACTAACAAAATCCTGTTGCATGCATCAATTCTTGCAAATTCTAAGTCAGGAAAGTGTTACGATAGAATAACACAATATTCCCTCTGTGGTTTTTCACTTCTTGTGTCCAATATGGCAGAATATTCTACCAGGATGAAAAGAAGCAGCAATGAGGGCTACCTTCAAGTGCTTCCTAAGAAGACACCCAAGCTTGAAACTGAGGAGAACAAATTTATGTTCAAGGTTTTTCTTCTTAATGGTTTGAATTTAACTCTGCAATTGGAGGATGCCATTGAAAAGATGTCGGTCACTGAGTTTGTAAGGACTGTTAGGAGAAAAGATGATAAGCAAATTATAGAAAAGGGATCAAGAAAGATCCAGTGTGGTCCCCAATTCTATGTGGAAGATGAAATGGGAGAACGAATAAAGATGGAAACATCATATGCAATGATTCTCACAACAAGCCCATGCTCGTAGCGCTGCAGGTTCATACTTCCTCCCCAAATTTTTTATATTAATTAGAATTACTTTAATGTTATTTATTTGATTGTTGATTGGGCTATATTTCAGTGACCTAGGTTTTGATATCGGCTCCTCCAGCCTTGGCGGTGTATCAGACATCATAGGTGTCAGTTGGATGTACTGCAATTCAATTAAACCATGAGTACGGTTGTTAGTTTTTCTTTGATAATGGAAAATTTTTGGATTTTGAATCCTGAATGTTCTATAGCAAACTATTTTTGTTTGCTCATAGTGGTTTTGAGGCTACTGAGTAGAGATTTGTACCAATTGTGGAACGCTAGAGCTTATCTTGAGTTGTACATGCATAATTGCTTTGAGTAATTAGTGAGACATTGACCCCAGCCATAGCGTTCTCTATATAAACTAACGAAATCCCGTTGCATGCATCAATTCTTGCAAATTCTAAGTGTAGGAAAGTGTTGTGATAGAAGAACACAATATTCCCTATGTGGTTTTCTGTTTCTTGTGTCCAAGATGGCAGAATCTTGTACCAGGAGGAAAAGAAGCAACAATGAGGGCTACCTTGGAGTGCTTCCTAAGAATAAACCCAATCCTGAACTTGAGAAGAACAAATTCATGTTCGGGGTTTTGATTCTTAATGGTTTGAATTTAAATATGCAATTGGAGGATGTCGTTGAAAAGATGCCAGTTGCCGAGTTTCTAAGGACTGTTAGGAGAAAATATGAGAAAAAAATAATAGAAAAGGGGTCAATAAAGATCCACTATGGTCCCCAAGTCTATGTGGAAGATGTAATGGGAGAACGAATAATAATGGAAACATCATATCCAATGATTCTCTCAACAAGCCCATGCTTGTAGCTCTACAGGTTCATCCCTGAACTTCCTCCCCTAAACTGTTTCTTTAGTTTTTTTTATAAGAAATTTTTTTTTATTAATGTGTGCGCTACAAAAGCATTCCATGAGCTCCTCAAAGTGCATTCTATTAGAACAAATATTTCCATATCTAAATATTATTTACTAGAAAGTTTTTTATTTTATTTTATTTTTTTAGTAACTAGGGGAATCGACAATTGGAGTTGGGTTGCTACTCGCGTGACAAAGGGTCCAATGATCCATTCATGCTACCACTATAACCCTAGGTGCCCCACACCCTTTGCAAGACATGGGATACAGGTAAAACTGGGTGGGATTTGATCTCGTGATGTCCATTATACAACAAGTGACTTCATAGCAACTGAACCGCCAATGATCCACACCCACATAGGCTATTATTTACTGGAAAGTTAACATTTCATAGATAACAAAGATTTATCCGGAGTGTTTAGTGACATTTTATTCATATAGTAAGACAACATGACTCTTTCCTCTGTTTTTTGTTTTATAGTGTTTGACGGGATGGTGGTATTAACATTGTCCACACATTTCAGGTAAAAACATATTTATATGTGTATTTAATATATTTTTGTCTTAAACTTTCAAATTTGTGTGTTTTTTTCATTTTAATACAATGGTTAAAGAAATATTATCGAATACAAACACAAGTTTCCACATCATTGAGGCAGCGATATTGTAATATAGCATTTAAATGCTACTTTATGTTCTGGTGGAAAATGTGTGCTGGATAGATTGATTGTTAATTTCCTTCACAGGACACGTGGAATGAGTCTCCAGAACCACATGTCTTGGTGGAATTACCCCAAGAACACACTTTCCAGACAACATTAGCTGATTTAATTGTATGCCCAGTTTTTATTTCACAGAGTATTTTGATATTTTCCATGCCTAGCAAAATGACCACTTGTGTATAGGTCCGGGAATGGATAATTTATTTAATTTATAAATTTAATTTCCATCCAACACAGTGGTTTTCTAATTATTAGGACAACTCTTTTCAAGCGGTATGGGACAATGGACTTGGCGAAAGGCGACTGATAAGGTAAGGGTTCTTGCATTGCCTACATTCTCCCTAGGCATTAATATTTTATATGACTTGCTTGTACCTGTCGTATAATATAACTTTGCTATTTTCATTTCCATCCTCTTCATCATGCTTCCTATCCAATGTTTCTATAGAAACATAAGAATATCATACTTAACTATCTTTGTTGTGTTCTTGTTGTACCATTCCCTGCTTTTATCACTCTTATGTTCTCTCTGTGCATTGCCCACCTCTATTTTTTAACCACTTTCCCTTTATCAGAACTATTTGTTTTCATCTTTTGGATCCATTTCTTCATCGTTTCTTTAAATTACTATTCAAAATTTTGTTTTATATTTCATTTTCTACCAAAAGCTTGGAATTTTTTGTTCCTGTTTATTTTTTACCAAACCAAAATATTGCACAAGAAGCCTTTTTTGGGTGGAAATGGAGGTGCTTTTCCTATCGCCCAAGCTTCTTCCAACCTTCTCATGGGGAAGAGTAGTCTCTAGTTTTAAAACCTAGTAAGAGCAACTATCCTTTATCCTCCATCTCTGAAGCTACCATTTGTAGTTATATTACAAGTGTATTATGATAGATTTCTTGTTTTGGCATGGGAAGTTTTCTTGGGGTTGAAACATAGGTATCTTGTCATTCTATAGAATTTGTCTTGTAGTAACAATTTTTAGAAATTGCGGTGACATTGCCACCTCGTGGCTCTTGTTTGACAAACATCTAATGTCTAGCTTAGGATTTTCCTATTGAATATTTCTGAAGTGGATCTAGTTATTAAGGAGCAGATTGGGTTTGAACCATTCAACCCTATCTACTCTTTAATCACTAAATCCTCCATGAGATCCTCAATTGACCCCATCTTCCTAACTTGGATTTGTTAGGCACTAATCACAAATTTTATGCCATTTTAAATCTTACTTCATCTTTCATTTTCTGTTTTATAAGATCTGAAAATTTCTATCATTTACATGTATTAAACTCATCCCTAAAACATCAAATCACATGGTAGGTTTGCCCTTGTTTGTGGCTCAAAATTACCTTCTAGAAATATTCTCTGTAGCACTGATTAAATCTGGTCTAAAGCAGAATTAAAAGTTGCACAAGACTACACATCAATCACAAGCACTTATTGAAGATCCAAAACTATGGAAAGGAATGTGCCTTTCCATGGTTTTTAATTTTTTTTTTAAACCTCTAGGTTTCGTCTCAATATCGACAAACTTTCCTCGTGGGTATTACAAAACCGTCGAAACCCCGGGTGGATTTCCATGAATATCGTCTCTATAGTGACACATTTTCACGGAAAAATTACCATTCAACTTGCATATTTTGTCGATAGAGATTGGTTTTCCACAATTTTGTGTGGAATAAATTTCTATTCAAATTCAAGAATTCATCGATAGAGAGACAAATGTTGACTAGATTGTCATTGATGTCAATAGGTGTGTGTTAGTGTGTCTTGGTGCTCCTTCAGGAGCCTCTAAGGGTTGAGTAAGTGTCAGTGTCTAAGGAGACCTTTTGACTATATCCAATCCCAAGTTTGAAGCCATTGGAGCCCTTGGTACATTGCCAAAATCCCTATAGAGTGTTCTAGCACCCCTAAGCCGCCTTATGGTTTCCCAGTACAATAACCATGCCCTTTTGTCTTAGATTGTGTCCTTGGTGGGTTGAAAAAGTTGTAAGAGTCCAAATGACCCTTTCAGTGGTCATTTTCATTTGTTAGAGGTCATGGTACCCTAAGAGAAGCCCAGGCACTCCCACACCTTGATGGTCTTGCTTATGAAGTTGTGGTAACTTAACTAAATTCCTTAAAACGTTTACCTTTGGTCCGCTAGCCTACATCTACCCTATCATTACATAATGATACCTTTGTACCTTTACACCAGCCCCTTAAAACCCACAAGATCCATAAAATCCTTAACCCTAAAAATAATGAGACCACTAACTAAAGAAAATAATAAACCTAATCTTTGAAGAATTAAAACATTTTTTAATTAATAAAACCTTAACCATTTAAGTATTTTAAAAACCATGTAAATTTTACAAATTACTTAAAAAATAAAAATAAAATGAAACTCCTTTAATAAATAAAAAGTGGTTATTAAAGCCTGCTTCAGAATAAATAAATAAAAATTTAATAATAGAAGAAAACTCTCCTCCAACATTAATAAAAGTTTAAATGATACATTATTAAAATCAATTAGAAACACTACAACCTTCCATAACAAGTCAGCTCCCATTATGTTATTATAACCTTTCATGTATATAAATACACACTCGTTACCTCTTAAAAAATGAAATGTGAAGTGTAATATTTGCTCTGAAATTCGGGTATATATAGTTGATCTGAAATTCAGGGATATACAAGAGGTCTGAAATTTGGTTATGTACAAAATGTCTAAAATTCGGTAAACTGAGGCAACCAAGTTTTTTTTCAATTCAAAGTTGATTATCTCTGGGAAGATCCGAAGTTGTGCACTTGTCCCTTACGACATCTGAAGTTTGCAAATTATTTAAGGCATCCGAGTGCCATTAGTGGACTGATGATGAAAGTATTGGCAAGATGACAAAAGTGGTTTTGAATTGACATGGTTCGCAATTTGTAGCTTGGACTAATATTTATTCGTTGGTCTAAGGTAGAAGTTTCTAGGCAGCAGAGACCCAAATTTTCCACAGTCTTTTTCTCTTGGTCTCGAATATCCTTAACAATAGTCATCATTCCATTCTTGAGGTCTTCTACAGTAAAGCAGCAGATCCGAATCTTTTCACAGGCCTATTTTCTTGGGTTAAAACAGTATTGCAGTCCCCTTGGAGAGAGAATGCAGACCTAAGTTTTTTTATGAAGGAACAACAAATTGACTGAGACTTTCTCTCTGGTCTAACAGCAGCATACGAATTCTTTCAGAGGTAGGTGACTGTCCGAACTTAACCCGGGTTGAAGGAAAAACATAGTACGGTTCTTGATTTTAATTTGGGGTTCCTCTTAGTTGTTAAACTGACTGAGTTTGACAGTCTAAAAGGTGACTATTTTTGGGTTTTTACCAGCATATACACAGTCCAAGTCTTGACTGTGTTAGAAGGCTATTCTACAGTCATCAGTTCATCAAGATCTTGGAAAACTCTTGTTGGAGTTCAAAGGTTCTTTTTCAAGTCATCCACACAAGGTATGTAGATACAATAAGTGAATATATTGGTATGAATTAGTGTGCAAGCATATATAAGATAAATGAGTGAACTGAAGAGTGTGTGAGTATACAATGAATGTACATGAGTATGGTATAAGTATGTGCATAGTTGTATAGTAAAGTGTAGAGGTGTGTATGAAGAGTTGTGTACAAATAGTAATGCATCAGTATGTACAAGTGTATGTGTTAGCTTGAACAATATTTACAATGTATGGACAGTAGTATAAGTGTGAACACTATGTAATACATACAGTGATATATTAACAATGATGATGTTCTCCAATTCTACATGATGATGCACACTCTATGATGATGTTGTACTTTTATACACACTATGATATGATGATGAACAAGCATGCTTTGATGTGATACATACTTCTACATACACATTACATGTTGATGATGGTGGTGGCTACTTGATGATGATGATGGTACATACTCTATGACTTTGATGTATAATGTATGATGATGTTCAAAAATAGCAGAGCATAGATTCTTCAGTAATTGTGGATGAGAATGAGCAGTGTGTGGCAGTGATATCTACAGGGATGATTTAACAGTGACTAGAGTGCTGAGTTTATCAGTAGCATATTTTTGTATGTGATAGGTCCACAGGTTCAACAATATTCTTCTTATCAGGGTGGCAGGCCAAGACAAGGAAAGGAGGTTGTAGCCTCCTTCCGGTTGAAACCGTAAAACTAGGGAGTGGCAGCTTCCTTCAGGTCGTAGCCTGTAAATCAGGGGGTCATAGCCTCCTTCCAGTTGAAGCTAGAAAATTGAAGTCTATATAATAAGCAGGTTGTTCCCTCCTTCCAGTTATTTCTGGAAAACTATTTTTAAAAGGCTTCCATGGTTTTACCCCCAGAACTTGGGTTTCCACATCAAAAAACTATTATGTACTGTGCATCTTGTTATTTTTATACACATTGATGATGTGTTGTGATTGGTGATCAACAACCTGCTTTTGATTAAAATTTTAAGTAGTACAAATACTGATTCACCCCCCCCTCAGTATTTCAACATTTGGTATTAGAGCAGGTTCCTTCAGAACAAACTAACCACTGGAAGGTAATTATGGGGAAATTTGCTAAACAAAGCAAATCTATAACACCCTTATTTGATGGGAGCAACTATGCATTCTGGATCATAAGAATGAGATCCTTCATAGAAGCTCAAGGAATTGAAATATGGAAGAGTATCGAGAATGGGTAGAAACTACCAAAGACCATGCCATCTGATGCAGTTGAGTTGATTCAATACAACAACAACTCGAAGGCCAGAAATCATCTTCTAAGTGCTATATAGAAATTTGTATTCAACAAAGTGATGAACTATCCCTCTGCAAAGGAAATGTGGGACAAACTCCAAACCACATATGAAGGAGACAACAAAGTCAAGGAAGCCAAACTTTAGACTTACAGGGGACAATTCAAATAGCTAAGAATGAATGAAGATGAAGACATAGCAGCCTATATTCTTCGGGTTGATCAACTTTTGAATAGCATCAGAGGTTTGGGAGAAGAGGTTGAGGAGACTATAGTTGTTTGGAAAATTCTAAGAACTCTTCCCAAAAGGTTCAACCCCAAGATCTCTACCCTATAAGAAAGAACAGATCTAAAGACTATGATAGTGGATCAACTACATGGGACTCTAGTAGCTTACAAAATGAGAATTGAAGATGAAGACATGTCAAGAAAGGAAGAAACATTCAAGGTCTCCTCCAAACAAGCTGGGAAGAACAAACCGATAAGTGATGAATATGATGATGAAGAAATAGCCAACTTTGTTCAAAAATTAAAGAGAGGAACTGGAAAATACAAAGGTAAGCTACCTCTTAAATGTTTTTCATGTGGAAAGATAGGTCATTTTCCTTATAAATGTCCATATGCAAAGAACTTAGATGGTGAAGAGGATGACAGTTTTAAATCCTACAAGAAGTACAATAATTACAATAATAAGAATAGAAGAAAGTTTGCAAAGAAGAAAAGTCTCTACACAAAAAGAGACAATAGCTCATCCAGTGGTGACTCCGACAATAACAGTGACAATGATTCTAATGATGACGATGAACCAGACAAGGTAATCTTTATGGAAATAAGCTCGGATAAGGATCATAATAGTAAAGAAGAATCTGAAGATGAAGGAGAAGTAGATATTGAGGCAAAACTTGTAAGCGCCTTGAAAGAGTTGAAGAAAGTCAGGAAGGAAAATAGAATTCTTAAGGAAGAGGCACAACGTTTTGAACAAACCATTGTTGACTTGAAGACCAAATTAGAATAAGCTAAATGAGTTGAAGACTCTCTTACTAAACAACTAATGACAAATATAAGAGAAAAGGAGAATCGTGAGGGTGAGATAGTATCTCTGAAGAACAAGATGCAGACAAAAGATATCGCAAAGGGTTATGAAAACAACTCCAAGGTTCTAGAGCAAATCATCAGCAATAAAAATTCATTCTTCGACAAGACCGGTCTAGGATACAAGCAGAATACAAATGAAGCCTCAAGATCAATGTTGACAGATAACGAAAAGAAGCCAAGAAGGTATGCAAAAGTTGTCAAGGACTACAAGAATGAAGAAGAGATCGAATATCAGCCAGAACAACTTGTATCAGAAGAAGGGCCAGTAGAAAGAATAGATATCAAAAAAACACCTCCTCCATATAGTCCCAGGTATGGATACTTATTTTATGGGCATTGATTTACATGTGGAAGATTTGGACACAAAGCTGTAAACTTTTTTCAAAGAAGAAACTTTGAGACAAGGAATAACCTTGCAAGCCTTAGAAAACCACAGTACAACAATAGATTTGGTCCCTTGAGGTCAGAAATACAATGTTACAAGTGTAACAACTTTGGACATATAGCTAGAAATTGTAAAATGAGGATACCAACAGTAAGAAATGAGGACATGCCCAACAAGGTATGGATTAAACACAATAACAACTATGAATGTGGTATTTCTCTTCAAGATAACAATCATAGCTCTGGTAAATGGTATGTTGCTAGTGGTTGCTCCAAGCATATGACAGGTGACAAATATGCTTTCATCAATATTGAAAAGGATAAAGGATTTGTATCGTTTGGAAATAACAATTCAGCAAAAGTATTGGGAAAGGGCACAGTAAAGCTCGGAAGTAAAAACTCCTTGGCTGAAAATGTATTGCTTGTGGATAACATGAAACATAATTTGCTAAGCGTCAGTCAGATGTTTAATCAAGGACATGAACTCATCTTCAACTCAAAAGGATGTAAAATAAGAAAGCAAGGCTCAAGGAAGTTAGTAGCCACAGCCACTAGGACTCCAAACAACATATACGTGTTAGATGAGATTGAGTCTGAAAAATGTCACTTGGGAAAAGAAGATTAAAGTTGGCTTTGGCACAGAAGAATGGGGCATATACATTTTGACAATTTGGTCAAAATATACAAAACCCAAGTAGTTCGAAATATGTCAGAAGTCACAAAACCTGCTAATTCTGTATGTGAACAGTGTCCACATGGAAAACAAACAAGAGTGCATTTTAAGATGAAAGAGCATTCTTCTACGAAACCTTTGGAGCTCGTTCACACTGATTTATGTGGACCAACCAAAAGAAAAGGATTGAATGGTGAAAAATACTTCATGCTACTGATTGAGGATTATACCAGGATGACATGGGTATGTCTTCTCAATAGGAAATCAAAAGCATTTGGATGTTTCAAAACGTTCAAGGAACTGGTAGAGAATGAAACAGGGTCACGAATCAAGTGCCTTAGATCTGACAATAGTGGAGAATTCACTTCTGATGAATTCAACAAGTACTGTGAAGAGCATGGAATAAAGAGACAATTTTTAGTAGCCATAACACCTCAACAAAATGGAGTTGCTGAAAGAAAGAATAGATTGGTAATGGAGATGGCTCGAACCAAGTTGAATGAATCCAAGTTAAATGACAAATTTTGGGGACACACAGTTCATACAGTAGTACACATATTAAACAGAGGATTACTTAGAAACAAAAATGATAAAAGTCCCTACGAGCTATGGAACGGAAGAGTAGCAAGTGTACAACACTTCAGAATATTTGGAAGCAAGTGTTACATCAAAAGAGAAGATAAGAAGATTGGAAAATTTGAATCTCAAGTAGATGAGGACATATTTGTTGGATATTCATCCAAGAGGAAAGCTTACAAATGCTACAATATGAGATTAGACAAATTGATTGAAAGCATTAACATGAACATAAATGAAGGAAGACTGACATCATCCAGAGAAGACTCAAAAGAATCAAACGATGAAGAAAAGGAAGGTTCCAAGAAAAAAAGTGTGAAGAAAATTAAAGTGGAAGAACAACTAGATGAGGATGCAGAGCAACTCATGGAATATGAAGAACATAATCAACCAACTATCGAACAAGAAGAACAAAAATATCAACGAACACCTAAGAACTGGTACCAAAAGAATCATCCATCAAATCATATTATTGGTGATAAGGATGCCGGAATAGGAACCAGAAGAAGACAATCCAGAAGAAATGAGCAGGTACACTTATCTCTTTTGTCTACAACTAAACCTGGAACTTTTGCAGAGGCTAGTACAGATGAACAATGGGTTAAAGCTATGGAAGAAGAACTAGATCAAATTGAGAAGAATGGAACTTGCGAACTTGTTCCGAAACCATGTAACAAGAATGTAATTGGCACAAAATGGGTTTTCAGAAACAAAATGAATGAATATGGACAAGTGATCAGAAACAAGGCTCGATTGGTTTGTAAGGGTTATGCTCAGATAGAAGGAATAGACTTTGAAGAAAAATATGCACCAGTTTCCAGAATGGAAGCTATCAGAATGATATTGGCCTATGCTTGCTCCAAAGACATCAAAGTGTATCAGATGGACATAAAATCATCTTTTCTAAATGGGGAATTGGAATAAGAAGTCTATATCGAACAACTAGAAGGATTTCAACTTTCAAAAAATGAGGACTATGTATGCAGGATCAAAATGGACTCATATGGACTAAAGCAAGGTCCAAGAGCTTGGTACTCCAGATTGGACACGTACTTACTACAACAAAACTTTAAGAGGGGAAGTGTAGATAGCAATTTATACATCAAGCAAGACAATGACATCATACTCATCATTAAAGTTTATGTTGATGATATCATATTTGGAAGTGATGATGATTCACTGAGTCAACAATTTGCTAAGGACATGCAAAAAGAGTTTTAAATGTCATTACTCGGTGAATTGACCTTCTTCTTGGGACTCTATAGATCTCAAAGAATAGAAGGCATTTTTATTACCCAAACAAAATACATTAAGGAGATGTTAAAGAAATTCTAGATGGAAGACTGTAAACCTATGAGTACCCCCATGATCACTGGTTGTAAGCTAAGCAAAGAATATGAATCTAAGGAAGTTGATCAAAGGCTCTATAGGTCAATGATTGGTAGTCTACTATATGTAACCCCCTCCAGACTATATGTGATGCAAGCCGTTGGAAAGATTTCAAGCTTCCCCAAAGGAAACTCACATTATAGCAGTTAAAAGGATCTTCAGGTATCTCAAAGGAACTTTGGATTTTGGACTTTGGTATCCAAAAGGGAATGATTTGACATTGATAGCCTATTCAGACACAGACTGGGTAGGATGTGTTGACGATAGAAAAAACACTAGTGGAACGACTTCTTTTTTAGGTAGTTGTGTGGTATCTTGGTTAAGCAAAAAGCAGTCTTTAGTGTCCTTATGAACCGCAAAAGTAGAATATATAGCAGTAGCAGCTTGTTGTGTTAGTTTTTCAACATTAAGCTAGCATTATTAGGATCTTTAACTGAGAGAATAATAAGTACAGTAATCAAACACAAGAGACAATGAAGACAGTGTTTTTCCTTGGGGAAACCATAAAGGAGAAAACCCCGCAAATTCCTCAGAGATAGAATCAGCACCAAAACAGTAAGTGATCTCCCGACAGTAGTAAACTTCTTCTTGTCTAGCCCCAGTGTCTTCTCCTTCCTCAAATATGTGCTACACTTGAGTGTGGATGAGTTGTGTGATAAATAGAGACTCCAGTTCTATATTTATACTAATCCCGACATGACTAAAACCCTACCAGGGACGACCTCTACTTGGAGAGTCTAATAACCCTAGTTCCCTGGAACTGCGGGGACTTTAACCCTTAGACAATTGAAGGGTTACCCACTATTGTTATAGCTGATTTCACCACTCCAGGTGAATCACACTTTGTATGGCCTTCCCATGTCCCTTTGCAGACTCCTTAGACCCCGTGGACCATTTTTTGTCCTTTGATGTTTCCTTGACCATCCCTAAAAACATGTGAAAAATGATACATGTGACTTTTAAACCCTTAGTCACGTATATATGTGGGTTTGACCACTAAAACCATGTACGTCGGGATGTGTACAAAATCCAAATCCTTTTGGAGTTTTCCTTGACATGGATCCAACTCACTTGACTCCTGGCCTTCCTTATGCCTTGAGATTGCTTGGATTTGACCTTTCATTACCCCTTTGAAAAGCTATGTAAGGAACTCTATGGTAAATTGAAGGTATATGAGAGAATTGAGAGCAAAGAAACTATATTCCATTGTTGGTGGAACTTATGCTTGAGTCTACATCCCTTTGTCCCTTGGAGCACTTTTGTGTTCTTCCCAAGCTTTCCTTTCACTTGTGATCTTGCTATCGAGAGATCCAGGATTGAGGTGGTGGAGGCCCAAGTGGGGGATTCAGTTTCTCTGATTCGCAAACGTGCCTACAGAGGTTGTATCTATTGTAATATCTGATTTATATTAATAGAAATATCTTTTCCTGTCCAGTAATGTGTGTTTGAATGAATGTTTTATCCATGGGATGATTTCAAATGATTATACATTGTTGATTATATATGCTAGAATAGATCTAACACCATGATATATAGTATGCTTGTATTGTTTACTTGTTGTTGAGGAATTAATTTATCAATTCAAGCTGAAGTTGGAAAGCTCAACAGGGATCTACTTCAACTGTCCGAAATAAGGTACGAGGTCCGATCCTTTAGTGTTAAACATTTACTTTCTATTGCATATTGGAAAGTATTGATTTATGGAGTCAAGCTGTCTGTTGTGGTACCCTAAGCCACAGGAATTTCTCTCTGTAATAGAATTGGCGACTCCGTTGGGGAGTTCCTAGTAGTTGTCCATTGGGGGTTTTTCTATCAGCATTCAATGACTTTGAATTGCTCTTTCTTTCTTGTTTCTGTGTCGGGTTTGGGGGCATGTTTTCCTGGTAGTGTCTGATTGGTGTGAATTTTTTCTCATCTTGTTTGTTTGCCTTCATTTTTATGCACCTTTCTTCCTGTACGCGAGTTTTTAACTCACAGTCGCGTATACATGCAGGTTTCTCTACGATTTCTGCATATACACGCAGGTTTACTGCGAATAGTCGCGTATGCCCTTAGTTTTTCCTCTTAGTGGAAGTTAAATGGTTGCTGGGTGAAGTTTGATGATTTCTGAGTCTCCTTTGACACTGCCTGAGTCTGTTTATGCCTCTGTTTCTGACCAGAGACGGGTTTTTTTTAGGGTAATTTTTTTTTTTAAGAAGGTTCTTGTCATGGAATTTTTTATTTTTTGTTTGGGATTAGTGCATTACATTTATTTTACCTTAGTGCTTTTCTTGAGTGCTGTTTGAGTGTGCTTGTAGAGTCTGGGGGTTGTAGAATCATTCTTTTGCTTTTTGTATCTCATTTTATTTCAAAAAATCCAAAATATTTGCTTATCATCATGCATTGCATTTTGTATTTTGCATAGTACTTGCACTAGATTTGCTTTGGAGTATTAGTTAGGATTTCATATAGGAAATCTTGCATTCATCATTTGAAGAAAAATTGTGCATTTCACGTAGCTGCATACCCTGTTTTCATGGACACAATGCATTTGCATTGATTGTTAGGTGTGCATTTTACTTCATGTTGTGTCATAACACCATTAGTTGCATGGCCATATCCCTCTTTTGAGTAATAAAGACAATTAAAATCAACACTTAATTAAAATGAACTACACTCTTTTCTTTTATAGGGTGCACCAACAAGATTAGGTTTTAGGGTCTTGGAATAGTTCATTGTGAGTAAATTCTCCAAGACCACTAAACAACACCATGTATGTGTCTTTCCAGGTGAGTGTGTGAAATCCTTGGTATAACCAGTGTTTCTCGGGATCCTCCTCTCAAAAGCACTACTACATTTCAACCAAAAATCCGATGGCCGTATTGTCGGATTTTCGACACTTCCCTATCGCATGTACGACACTATGATTTTTTTAAGCGTCGGTGGATTTTCGTCAGTTATCCGACATCTTTTCAATCTGTCGGTAAAGAAACACCTCAGTTTACCATCGGTTAAATGTAAATTTTCGGTTATCCGACATCTAATTCATAATAAACTTTAAACATAAGCGTCGGTTAAGCGACTGTGGAGAAAATGTAAGCGTCGGTTAAGCGACAGAATGGTCGTCGGTTAGGCAACAGTAGTGAATTCTTTTTTAACAAAAATAACCTTTAGGCCATCGGTTAAGCGACGGTAGTGAATTTTTTTTTTAAAATAACCTTCAGGTTGTCGCTTAACCGATGGCCATAACTGTTTTAAAAAAAAATATGATGATGAATACACAGGTCATTTCCTCATGAACACCCTAGTGTTTTGAGTTGGTTTGCCAGCTACAAACATCTTTGAAGACTATTTTCTTTTCCAAGATTACTGTACTTGCACAAACTGAAAAGTACTGTTCCCTTTCTGATCCATTTGCAGTGACATGAAACTTATGATGAAGTTTTCCAACTCATTGCGAAATCATAACAGAGTTAGCACCTGGGTGTGTGGTTTGAACTTGGCGCTAATGTGGATTCTCAGAGTTTTGTTTCTATGTTTCCAGCAAAAGCATTTTAGAGGCCTATTTGTTGATCTGATAGCAAGCCATGTCATGAAAATCTCAGGGCAGGGTCCTCGTTGTTTTCTGGCCAGATCTGGAGAGAATGAACAACACTGTGTTATTCTCACCTTAGGATGCTTTATTTAATTAAGATGTGGGTTTTAGCAAGGCAAACCAGTTCAATTATTTTTAGAGGTGACTTAATTTTTTTTTAAGGGGTGAGAGGCCCAACAACAGAACAAACAGCTTTAGCCTATGGATCATTATCCTGTCAGGATTTTAATGGCTTGGGATGTCAAACATCGAGATCTGTGCATGAACCGTTAACAACTATATCGAAATATTTTAAGGTGTACATGATCTAGATCTGTGCATCAACTGTTAATAGATTTGCACATCAATTGTTAACAATTATATCAAAATATTGTAAAGTGTACATGATGTTATATTATAAATTCAGATAACATAATTAATAGATTGGTCAATTTTTGTTATTTTATTTAGTTAAGGTGTGGGTTTTAGCAAATCCAGTACTGTAGCAATTAAATGACTACAATAACAGTTTGAAGGACCTTTCTGAAAATGGTTCGAATTATACTTATAATTCCTTGTCTTCTTGAATGTTTTGTATATTAGTGCATTTTAGTTACCTGGCCACAATGTTGTAACTTGGATTGCAGGTTCTCTGTCTTAGTAATGATTTGAATCTCCTACTTTTGCAATGATGCATTGTGGATCCTCTTTTTCCCTGCCGATGTCTTGCAGGGTTCTTACTCCTACAACATTCAGTTGTAGGCCTTTATGTGCACATCCTATTGTTTGCTTGCTTGCACAATCTATCATTACACCTGGGATAGTGGAACTGTGGATCTTCACTTGCACAGAGGATTGCGCAACCTATGGTTGCACTCAAAAGATTGTGCAACTTGTTGACTTGCACACTTGTGCTTTTGTATTGCAATAGTTTTATACATTGAATATTTTGTGCTGCATTCAGTCAATGTACCCTCACATTCCAAGAAACAATACTGTAACATACTTATAACTTTCAATAAGATGACCAGTACATCTCAACTCAAATTGTTGACTTAAGTTACTCTGTTCCTACTCTAAGGTAAAGCTACTAAATAGTTTGCTCGATTCAAAAATAAAACAATCCAGTGATACTTCTCTGACATTTCGATATATGTTGGTTAGAGACACAAGGAAGCAATCTACATACACACAATGCCTGCAAGAACTTAAACTCAAAAAAGAGAGCATTTTCTATGCATACCTTTAGCATGTTATAAGTAGTACAAGTCTCTTCATTCTCTAGGCCAAGTGCGCTAGCAAGACGCTTTGGATCAGACCTTCAGAAATACCAAAATACATTTTATAAGCATAATTAACAGGAAAAGGAGCATTCTAGCAGAAAATGGCATCTTAAAATTGAATTTCAGTGAAGATTTCATGCTTCACTAATATCATCTAGACATGAAGACAATTTGAATATTTGTTGCGTATTGAATATTCTTTGTAATGAGGGAGACACCAAGTTTGAAGGTTTTCCAAAGAACCAGGGTAGAATAATTTGATGTGGTTCTACCGATCCAGTCATAAGGAAGAGCATTCAAGTAATAAGCTAATCTATTATTTACACAAGTTCTCAAAAGGATCAACTGATTGTCATGATTCTTACCAGAATTCATTGTAAGAAGCTCCATCGGTCGCATAAGCATGTGATGAGTTAACAATATCCATGAAATAGGTGCCAATTTCCTGCCAAAGTTAACAATAGAGATATATCTTTTAATTCTATTCGCTAGGTTTCATGTTAGCATTGGATAAAGGTGAAATCCATCTGATAATGTCATTCATGGTCAAAGCAATATTGCCGAGACAATAATGAAGTTCAAGTTTAAGCTCATTACACATTGACCATTAGATTGGACCTTTTGAAGATTTTATTTCATTTCTACATTTGTCATTCTTCCAAATACATTGGAACTTTCACAATAGACTGTATTTTGCATAAGTTTTCTTTACAAGGTAGAATCATAGGGTTATAATAATTCAATATTGTCATGCCAACTCTAAGTCTTAGAATTCCTATCTAAAAGTAAAGTTAATTTTTGTAGAAAAAACGTAGTTGATGTTTCAATCTCAGCTACACAAAATAATAACATATAGAAAGTCCTATCGTTAAGTAAGTCTTCTACACTAATAAAGTTAATTTAGGAAGATGAGAGTGTAAATCTAGCCAAATTGAGCCCAAGAGGTTAGCTCAATCAGTTGTCACCAATTGGACATTTAACTTGTTCTGTGCTAGCAAGTGCTTGGTTCGAATACTCATGGGTGAGGTGCACTAGACTATGCCAACAGGTTTAATAGGGATGCCATCCACGGATGTGGAGAAGCATCCCTTAGGTTACCCATGAGAGTCAATTTAAAATTTATAGGTACACAATTTATATGTAATTTTAAAATATATATTATGAACCCTAAGTACCCTACAATACAAGAAACAATATCATATGAAGACTGTAATGTCTGCAATAGCTGAATTAGAAAAAGGGAATCCCATCATCCTTAGAGTGTATAGAATAGAAAATGGAACTGCTTTAAAAGGACACTGTAAACTGCTATTGTTGGGCCTGAAATATATCTTTGATTAGATTCCATGCTTACTACCTTTGAAAATTTCTAACAGTTTTCAATCAGTTAGCTGATATTATTTCTAATTGTTCCATGGAAACAAAAAATTAAGTTGGGAGGATGACATTAGAACTAGAACATCCCAGCACTCACTCGCTACAGGGCTAGTGCACCATGTAGTGTGCACATTGAAGAGGGTGCCTATGTAGTGTGGACCAATCCCTTGTTGGAGAAGATAAAGAACAATATCCAAGTTTAGACAGAAGAGTGGCTGATGGAGATTAGGGACTGACCAGCACAAGGCTCTGTCTCCCAGATCAGATAACTACCTTTTAAACTCTAGCTGGTCATCCATATTCTTCAGGTTCTCACATATAAGACTCTAAGAGTAGAAACAAATGATGATTGTCAGGGTGGATAAGGTAATGGATAAAATCCATCCATCAAAGATTACCCTTTTACTCGGTACCAAGGATGATGGATAGGAACCCCCGCAAAAGTGTTTATGTTTATTCTTCTTGTCTTGTGAAGCCCATGTTACTGGGTTCGATTTTTTTTATTCTGGGGTATTTACATATGGTTTCTTTTACTTCTGAAATGTTTTGTAAATTTATATCCTCAAGGAGTATA